>JANHZT010002363.1:156649-167140 GCA_032468215.1 Stegonotus admiraltiensis
TGAAGACCTCTGCTTTAGAGCAAGATCAAAGCTGAAGCATGAACCTGAGAATAGGCCAGCACATTCACTCACAACATCTCATGGCTGCATTAAATATATTAGGGAAGTGTTTCTTAATCTTAACAATTTTAAACTGTGTGGACTTCAATTCCCAGAATTCCCTATTGCTGACTGGGAAATTCTGGGAGTTGAAATCCACACAGTTTATAGTTGTCGTGATTGAGAAACAATGAATTAAGGCAAATTAGCCTGCTAAATTTATCTACTCTTTATGGCAAGCTGTGCCTATGTTTGAAAACAACATAAATGAATGTGTAATTTGGGAATACATTTTAATAAAATGGTAACTGAAAGTAAAGATCTTTTAAAATGGCCCTTGTTTAACAGTACCACTTTTTATATATTAGGATATGAGTATGTGTCTGAACATGTGCTTCAAACATGTCATTTTTGCTTCAACATGTCTCTTCTATAGAAGCCTTTCCAGAATCCTCATCTTTGATTTTATCTATGTGTTGTTGTGATAACATCACCTACAGGAGTAGAAAAATCACTGTACACATTGATGAAACAGCAGCAACTCTGTTCTTTGTGTGTGTTTTTTCATCCATGTGATCTTGGTTCTTCAAATGGAGCACTTGCCTGCTTGTTAGGGTAAGTTCATTTCTGTATGATAGTTTGATGGATACGAAGCAAGAATCATTGATCAAACATCCCAGGCTAAGTTTTCACATTACCTGACATCATTTCAAGCAAAATACTTTTTGGACATTTTACATTTCCAACTGTGTGTTGAGTTTGCAAGTGATAAGTCATGGAGTAAACCTATCTTGAAAGACATGCTGAACAGCATGTTCCAAAGTCTTGTCTTTGAATCAGTTAAAGCCTGGTGACATCTTTATTTTGCTGCAAATCACCAATACTCTCATAGTCATTCTCTTGTGGGAGGATGGTTTGAATGGTGCTAGACATCAAAACATTTCTTTCCTCCTCTCGACTTAGAGTCTGAATGGCTTCATAGTCTGGTTCCAAGTCCCCATTTAGAAGTATTGTTGATTGAGGCAAATCAGTAAGGTTTGGATTTGTTTCCAAGTCCTTCACACTGGCATAGAGGCCACTGCATATAGATGGAGACTTCTGAGGTACAAGTTCAGGAATACAGGTATATGTAGATTCCAAGTCTCTAGAGGGTTGTCCTGTTTTATTTATAGAAGAATACATTGCTGAAATCTGTGAAGGAAAGAAATAAAGTAATTGCACTGAAACATAACAAATATTTTTGTAATGATATTTTCATATTCAGTGAATTATATAGTAGCACAAGTAGTCTATTTCCATATAAGATATTTGATCTAACAAAACATTATTTTTTCACTATTAAAATGAAAATGAGCATGATATCTGTTTATGTAGCATCTCTGGAAAGGTCATGTTTTTACAGCTCATTTGTAATTACAAAAGTTTTCTATTATGGTATATGAAGGGAAGGGAGTTCTGCTCAGAAGCCTTTTCTTGATATATCTCTGTTAGGCTGACATCAGAATGTATGAACAGGACTTAGAGAAATACAACTGTTCTCCATAGTGAAAAAAACCACCTAGTAAAATGTTCATAATGTTTGCCATTAAAAACTGCAAGGCATGATAAATTTACCACATTGTTGAAAAGCAATAGTGTGATAAGCATTCAATGTTGCTTGCGTTAAAAAATGGGGCTTCATAAAATGTTCACAGAATGGAGTTCAATGTACAATGTTCTGGTTGACAGTTTGGAAAACATGTATTATTTTGAAGAACTTAATTGACTGAAGCATATATGCTCCATTCTACATTAAACTTAAATAGTTCAAAGAAACCAATAAAGGAGAATATTTGTAGGTCAGGGTTGAAATGAGGGGTCCTTGGTGCTCTTTGAGCTTGCTTGTTTTGTTGCAGACGTTTCATTATCCAAATTAGGTAACATCATCAGTGCTAGTAAGGAGTGCAGTTTGTTGTCAGTTTATATTCTAGTGCACCGGTGTCAAACTCGATTGTGTCATGTGATGTCATGTGACATATCACAACTTTTTTGCCTTTGCCGAGCCGGGATGGGTGTGGCCTGCATGTGATGCATCCAGCCCGCTGGCCGCCATCCCTATTCTAGTGGCTTGTCTGTCAGTGTTGGTGGGGGTAGTGTTAGAGATTCATTGGCAGTTTCTTGATTGAGGTATTATTTACTTGATTGTTGGTCTGATGTTAACCTTGGGGTTAATCTATGCTGATCTGCATGCTGATTGTTGGTGGAGAGGTGCCTGAATCTTTCCCCTCCCCTGCTTTTTGGCAGGGTTATAGTTGCTTTTGCATAGTCTACAGATGTTGTTAATGTCTATGTGTCTATTGATGGCTGATTTATCAGAGTGCCAGACTTCTAGAAATTATCCTGGCATTTTTGGATTTGGCTTGGTCCAGGATGGTTACACTTTCCCAACTGAAACTACGGTTAAATTTGTCTATATGTTACAAAATTAAAGAATTTTCATTTCCTGCAATAAGGATGTTTTCTGGTTCTGACACAAATCCTTTTATCATATTATACTCCATTTTAAAAGTTCTTCCCAGTCCTGACAGTTTTTGTCAAGGCAAGATCAACTACAATTTAATGCGTGCAGTCTTCAGATATTTATATGGGCTTACATACATATCAATGTTGGCACTTCTTAAATAGCCAAGAAGGGAGTCCCAAATAATAGTCAGTGACCCAAAATAGTTCCACTATGAAAGGCTGAAACTGATATAAGAGCATTTGGCAAAAATAATCACCTAATCCAGTTTGCATTTGAACCTTCATTTCCAGGTCTTCTTAATCAAAGAACACTTAATACTGCTTTATTCAGGTAACATTTTTTAAATACATTTCATACAAGAGAGACTCACCTCATCTTCTGTAAGAGATGGGTCATCTTCTCGAGATTTATAAATCAATGAACTAAGCCTCTGAAAAAGATAGAAGGTATCTTATTTAAAAGCTAACACCTTGCTCAATGCAAAAATAAAAGAATAAATGAATATATATTTCCCCCTTTCATGGTACAACTGTCCATTTTTCATTAGCTAAAATTAATAGCTCACTTTTAAAGGTAAGCAGACTGAAACAGAATTTTTACATGTGGCAAAAATAAGGGCACTAATATCTCTTCTACTGAATTCTATTAAATGTTTGAACTTTCACTGAAATGTGATTAAGACATCATAAGTCTTTATTTAAGCATTTGAAACAAAATTTCTGACTGATGTAGGAACTTCCTTTGCATTTTTATTGAATTCTATGATCAATATTATTTTAGTGGTGCTTTCTTAGCTCTGACAAAAATGTCCAAATTTCATTCTATTACTCACTTAACAGCCCAGCTCAGAACATATTAATAATTAATTGTTCACAACAGTTTGTTTTGCTGTGATTTTTGGTAATTTTATTTCTATCCTTTTTTTCACGGAACCCAAATGGCAGTATAAAACTGTAAAACAATACAAAAACAATTAGAGATAAAACAGAACATAAAATGAAACCTAGCAAGCCAATATAATATTTGAATAACATAAGGTGCATTAGAAGTCCAGAAAATAAGATGATCTCAACTTGAGACAATCTGAACTTTATATTCTGAGGTAAATTAGAATTAAGTACTCAAAAGAAAGCAGCTGTTTCCTACAGAGAAAGAGAGGAAAGAAGGAAGGAAGGAAGGAAGGAAGGAAGGAAGGAAGGAAGGAAGGAAGGAAGGAAGGAAGGAAGGAAGGAAGGAAAGACAGACAGACAGACAGATAAAGGCATCCCGAATAATACAATAAAAATACAAATAAACCCTTTTCATTTAATTCATGGTGGGTTTTTGTTGTTATTGTTAATACAAAAATATTAGATTCAACCAACACATTGCCAATATTTGGAATTTAACTATTTGGAATGGGATCAGGACACCCATTCGACTGGCTGTCTCTCAGCAGGATAACCTCTGAAAATGAAACAGAATTGAATGGTTAATTTTGAGTGGGAGGAGAAGCTTTCAAAATAAAGATCAAGTTTTAAATGGGCCAAATCTGGTTGGAGCTGCAAAGAAACAAGAAGCAGGCATGCTTCCAGTTTGTCAGCTTTTTGGCGGGGAAGAGGGCAAAATCGTAACAATGAATGCTTACAGAATGACAAAATTGATAAACCTTTGACCTTTCCCAAATGGTTGGTTTTTTTTGCTTCAGTTTTCAAATGCTTCTCTATCTTAATGGAATCATCCGCTTATGTATAAATCAGATTTATAAGGCTATTCAACTCATAAAGACTCTGGAGTGTCATTCAAGTTAAAAATAGATCCAGCCAGTCATGGGTTGCCCCCGATTCGGACCAGTTTGCAAGAACCAGTAGTAAAACTGGCAGGAGGCTCCACCCACTAACCCTGACGTCATCAGGAAACTTCTGCGCATGCGGCCCCGTTGTGAACCGGTAGTAAAGGTAAGTAGAACCCACCCCTGGATCCAGCACAATAAAAGCAAAAGGAAAACAATAACCTGGAGATTCATACTTCTAGTACATTAATAATATTCTCAGAGAAAGCACTTTATCAGCCAGGGGAAATAAGCCTGGTCCTCCAGGCTTGTTTAAAGAAGAGCAGTGTTGGGCCAACATGAACCTCTTCGGGGATACTATTCCATGGAGCAAGTGCTGTGATCAAGGAATTAAGTTAATTGGATCTCATTAGATGCCATCATTTTAAAGAAGGACTTGGAGCATGGCCACTCATCCAGACCTTACTGGACAAGCAGAAGTAATAGAAGAAAGACAGTCCTTCAAATAGCAAGGTCCTTTGCCAAGAGCTTTATATTGTATGTCATAACTAGCTGCTTGAACTGCACCTGGAAGCAATGCTGCTCATGCAGCAGAATTTATACCTGTGCACACCAAGGAGTTCCCATAACTGTCTGCATTGCCAGAATCTGGACCAGCTGCTTCTGATTACTCTTCAGTGACATCCTCATATAGCATGAAATACAATAGTCTACACATTAGGTGACTAGGGTGGGACTGATTGTGAAAAGGAATTATCACACAAGGAAAGAGCAAAACCAGCATACCAAATAAATTGGGGCAAAAGTATCCCTGGCCAAAGCTGCCACCTAATGTACAAGTAAGAGCTTCAATTCAAATTGTGCACCAATGTGCATAATTGTACCCCATTCAGAATCAAGGATGGAAAATACAAGGGACACAGAATACTTGGTCTTATTAGGGTTAGGTTTAAGTCTCTTCCTTAACCATCCAACACCCAACAGCTTTCAGGGACTGGGACAAGACATCCACAGCATCCCTTGGTCATGCCAGGATCAAGATATAAAATTGAGTATCATCAGCATATTGATGACACTTGAGCACATCTTGATAGATGACATCCCTCAGCATCTCCATGTAGATCTTAAGCAGGAAGGGAAGATGTGGAGACCTGTGGCATCATACAAATCACAGGGTTCAGGTTCAAGCTTGCCACCACCCTGTCACCACTCACTGAAACTACCCATGGAGTACCGTAGAAAATCACCAATCACCATGTATCCCACACCTACCCCCTGCAGTCAGTGCAGAAGTATATAATGAAAGAAGATGACAGGAAAGCAAAAAGAACCAGAGCAGTTGCATTACAGCTACAGTATACTAGCTCTGTCAGAAGGATTGAGATGTGCAATCTCTATTCTATCCCCAACTTGAATATTAACTGAAAAGGTCCAGATAATCCACTTCTTCCAGGGCCGTCTGAAGCTACAATCTGACCATCTTCTCAACTATCCTTCCTAGAGAGGGATGGTTGGAGATGGGACAAAAATTTCTGTTGGCTTCCTGAAGAAGAGGCGTATCATGCCTCCTTCAAGATATGCAGAACCATCCTCTCACTCAATCTTTTTTATGCTTCAGACTACTGGTATATCGTATATCTTGGTCATCATTTTCTTTTTAGTGACTTGCAGCAATTCTACAAGTTGTCCTGAATTTGTTCCAAACATCCCCATTCTAGGAAGATGCAAAGCATATGCTATATCGACCATTGAGCTATACTGTAGCTCCTTCCTAAGGAAGAAGATGCAGGACTGGAAAATGGATTGCTCTCTTCAAACCATAGAAATCCTATTCAGGGAAGAGAGAAAGATACTAGGAAGGAGTGGAAGAAGGAAGACATTAATATCAATATTAAGATCAGTAAATGCTTTTGTAATTTTATCAGGCTATTTTGTGACTTAGTTTTGGGTGTGAAGGATACCAAATTGTTAGCAAAGAAGTTGATTTTTTTAAAAAAAAATCTTCCCTGCAAAGAATATACTATAAGGAGGTTTGGGTTAAGGTTTTTCAAGCGAGAGTCTAAGAAATTAAGTTCTACATCTTACTGAAAAACTTCTCTGATCTAAAAATAATAGGTTATAAAGATCTCTCTAAGATTGGCTTCTTTCCCAGAAAACTAGAACGTATGCAATGTCACAGTGATTTTTAAAATGAATCAGGGCAAGTTAACTTAATCCCTTGAAACTTATTAACAAACTATGATTAAAGATAAAATTATCAAGATTTGCTGAAAAGAAAAAAATTCTGAAAGAGAAGTGTCTTGTTATTTTTTTCAGATTGATAGATAATCATCTAGATATTCAAAAGGATTTCAAGCAAAGCCTTCATCAGAAATTCTTCAGCAAATCAAGCAGATACAGGATAAAAGAAGAGATTCAATTGAATAAAGAATGGAGAGGAGGAATAAGTAGGCACATAAATGTGGAGATCTTCAATGAAACTAAGAATAGCTTTTTTTCTGTTCCCCAACAACAAACAGTCAATAGTATAAATAACTAATCAAGTCAAGCATGGTATCTGGAATAGCTAAGGAAAGGTAACAGTTAAATCAGTTAAAAATTCCATGGAAGAAGATTTGGAAAAAAAAATAGAACTTTGATGTAATATATGTTGAGGGCAGTAAGATTACTTTATGTACAAAAATGGAAGGACACTTTGATTCCTACAATGGCTGCAAAAGTTGATGGAGAGATGCCGAGATGGCCAAATTGACTGCTCTGATTAAAGAAAAACAAAAAAACAAAATTAACTTTGTTTCTACTTGGAAACTGCTTTTGGGCTTTGTGCTTGAGGTGAAAAAAAATGAAACTTTGATTTTGGATTTTGCCGATTGGACAGTACTGTTAGGTACATATAACTAGTTTGTAGTATTATATAAAAGTAAAAAGTTGAGGTCTGATGCTGTTATCTTATTCTTCTGCACCAAAAGGAGTTGGAAGTCAATGCTTTTTCTTTCTTTTTTCCCCTTCGCTCTAAACTTTTCCTGTCTTTTTTCCCCTCCCTTATTTTCCTGTTATTTTGCTTTTCTATTTTTGTATTTTATATTGATTAAAAAAAATTAAATATTTGGAATAATAATAACTCCAAAATTATTTTTCCAGTTTGGATATGCAACAATTGATAAGCATTCATGGAACTGGAGCAAAGAAATTTATCATAATTCTATTTTTTTACCTTTTAAATTTTTGTGGTTAAGAAATTCGGAATACTTTAAATATAGTACTAAGTAAACCTCCTGTGTCTGTGTTTGTGTGCTTAACTCCACTCTCCCTATCACCCCACCCAGCCATGAACTTTGGCCAACTGATCTGGAAAAAAAAGGCTAACAGTTTTACTTAGCTTTACTTCTATAATTTTGTTAGGATTGTGTGAGGTATGGAAGAAAACAAAGGAATAAGACATGAGCATTTTCCAATCCCTTGGATAGTACTAGTGAATTCTTTGAATTGTTTATCAACAAATAAATTTTGTTCCAACAAGCACCCCATCATCATCATCATCATCATCATCATCTTCATCATCTTCACCTTCATCCTTCTCCTCTTCAGCATTATAATTGTACAATTTAAAGATCTGGGTTAGGAAAACACCACTAATTTGTTTATCATTGGTAAACCACTATCCTGGATAGAGTTGTAGGGATAATAACCTCCCTCATTTGTTGCTTCTCTTTAAAGAGTTATTCAAATTAGTTTTTAATATTATTTAAAATGTGACAGATTGCATTTCTGAAAACTGAAATACTTGACATATTTTGATCTATAATCTACTTAATAGAAATTCATGCTGTCATAAGCAGTTGGACCTTTGCAGCATGAACTAGAGAAAGTTCTTTGTTTTTACTACAAATTAAAATTGTGGATATACTTAAATCTAAAATTAGATCAGAAATCTGGAGGCCAGGGGAGAAATCCAATTGCAAGTTTTCATGAGCAATAATGAAAACAGTAGGGCGTGAGTCATTCTGTCTTTCTGGAACAAATGTTGAAGGTTTTTGAGACATTGCAGGGGAGAGGAGAACAAAAAAACCATATCACATTAGCAAAATTCAGTTTTAGATTCCACCCCAGGATTCTCTTCTCTCCTACATTTTATGTTTTATTGGCTGGCTAGATGTTGGCCAACAGTAACACTTTGAATACCTTCTGCTCCCAATGCAGATTATCTGGAATATTTCAAAACAAGAGACAGACTAATTAGACTAATTAATGATCAGTTGGCAAGCATGTGTCTCCTGGGTAGATGCTGAATAAAACATTCATGCAAATGTCTCTAAAATTTTAGGAAGCAGTAAGATTTAGTACTCTTAAAACTATCACCAACTGCATAGGATTCCACGCCTTCCTCTAGCCACTTGAATATTATCTTTCATTCATGAATGCACATGTAAACATTCACACATTATACATAGATCACACAATACTGCTAGTTTTGATCTTAAGATTTTGCATCAGCAGAAGATGTCAACAAAAAAAATTAACTAAACATTTATATTTACTAATGAACAACAGCGTTTGCCATAGTTCATATACCTACTTCAAGTCTTTCAAGTTACAACTTCACTTTCTTATACTGATAACACAAAATAACATATACCTTGTCGGGTTCATTAAGCCTTTCCATTACTTCCTCCTCTTCTGTGGCTCCTTTATCCTGTACATTCTCATTTTCATCAAGAAGTTTTATTGGTACAGGAGGTGGAGCTTCTTCTTCCACATCTGGAGTAGTACTGCTAAGAGGACTCTCTGAATTAACACTGTGGCAACTTTTTTTATTTCTGTCAACGGATGCATATTCTGCTGATTCTGTCTTCTTCTCAAGAACATGATCTAAAATTCCATTAACCATCACAGTAGTCTTTGGTTTGCATTTCTCTGAGTTGGCTGCTGCTCCCAGGTCTTTAATTTCCTTCACTGTTTCATACAAGCAGTCTTCTACTATGTTCTCTTGGGAGGAACTATCTTTCAGCACTTCATAGGGCCCCTCCATTCCCAGACTCTGGTCATTTTCTGCATTTCTTGTGGTGAGAATAGTTTCTATGGCATTATTTGGAGGAATCCTAGGTAGCTCTCTACTTTGATGACATTTTAAAGATCTTCCCAATGTGTCCTGTTGATCCAAAAGATCTGTAACAGAGGTTTGCACTTCTTCGTAAGGTTGGAGAGAAGCAGCTGTACTATCTTCTGAAAGAACTAGAAGAAAATTGCATAAGTAGTTAAGTATAGGCTCATAAGGCCATTAATCTATATTTCACAATGTATCTGTATCATTTTTTTAAAAAAAGATATTGGCGCATAAGGAACATGTTTGTTGCCAGACTGAAAATACTAATGTAAGTTTACTTTGGTTTATATTTGGTTTTTTCTTCATTTGTTAACTTTATTATTTTTAAATCCATTTGGATTCTTTTTGTTTTGGGGTCACATGAAGTTTGTTTGGTATTGGATCTGTTTTTCTTTGAGATTACTGCAGCATGTTTCCAATTGCTCTGGAAGGTTGAGGCTGGACTGTTTGGCCAAAAAGAGAATGAATGGATGGAACAGATAACATTGGTAGATGAAAGATGGTGAAATAGGCTAAAAGATTTTAGAATGAATGAGTAAGTGTGAAAGTTGTTAACTGTGGTTGGAAAGATGAACTATTGGCACTTTTATTGTATTGTGGTCAGTAACTCTGTTAAAGATCACTCAATCTCTACTAGAAAGGAAAAAGAAAATTTGCTTCCATGTGGGTCTTCCATGCGGCCCATTTTCAGCCGGCAGAGTGCTGCAGGAGGACTGGATTAGACTGGATTACAATTATGTGGCTTCAAGTAAGTGCTTGATCTGGATAGAAAACAAGCAACATTCTATGTTAATACTACAGTTTAATGCCAATCAACAATCTATAATTGACAGCATTTCTATTTACTATCCTGGAAATTTACCTCTGCTGTTAGATCTTGTATTATCATGTTATTTATGGTACTATATTTTTATTATTAGTTGAATAATAAGAATACAATAGTATAAATAGCTTTTCTGCCTGGAAAAGCAATTTACTATTAAACAATAGGGTATACATTTAGAAATAAAAAGTTTAGTGGAGTATGAAGAATAAGTAATAAATGTTTGCCAGTAATATCTGGTAGAAGAGATA
>JANHZT010002364.1:28686-39180 GCA_032468215.1 Stegonotus admiraltiensis
AAAGGTGGTCCCTATTTTTCTACTTGCATTTTTTACGTGCTTTCAAACTGCTAGGTTGGCAGAAGCTGGGACAAGTCCCGGAAGCTCACCCCGTTATGCGACACTAGGGATTCAAACTGCTGAACTGCCAACCTTTCGATCAACAAGCTCATCATCTTAGCCACTGAGCCACCACATCTCTTATGCTTCATTTATTCTTGAAATAGTCCAATCGAAATTCCTAAATTAAGTTAGCCACTTGCATTCCAAATGGAGCATTAAGAAGGTAGGCAGGGCTGGCTAAAGTCAAAACAAGTTGTTGTTGTTGTTGTTGTTGTTGTTGTTGTTGTTGTTATTATTATTATTTAAATTTATATAACGCCCTTCTCCTGAAGGAATCAGGGTGGTGAACAGCCATTGAATAAAACACAACAATACAAAACTTAAAAACAATTTAAAACAGTAGAATTTCAAATACAATATAAATTAAAAATTAAAAAGTTAAGCCAGCCTGGCTTGTTGGAATAAAAACATCTTCAGGGCTTGGCGGAAGGTGCAAAGGTCAGGGATCTGTCATAACTCCGGGGGCAGCTCATTCCAAAGGGCAGGTGCCCCCATAGAGAAGGCTCTCCCCCTGGGAGTCGCCAGTCGACATTGTTTGACTGATGGCACCCTGAGGAACCCCTCTCTGTGGGAGTGTACTGGTCGGTGGAAGGCTATCGGTGGCAGAAGGCGGTCCCGTAAGTACCCAGGCCCTGTGCCATGGAGCGCTCTAAAGTGTATGGATCTGTATCATAGCACTATGAAGTGACTGTTCATTCCCACGTGTTTGAGTTATTTCCTTATTGAGAACAATTACAAAACAATCCGGTTTAGGACAATCTCACAAAAACTTCAATTTCTCAACTTTTCTAGGGAAGTTTTCCTAATCATGCATTATGAGTGTGCACTCAGTGTATTTAAGCCTCGTATCAAAGAGCTGGAAGACCAACAGTCTTCTTGCTCTATCTAAGAATATTTTTCAGTGCAGTCAAGCCTCTTACAACCTAGCAAGATACTTATATCACATAACTGTTTTCAAATTCTGAAGAGCATGCTTCAATGGTCTTCCCATATCAGTTTTGGAGAACTGTTACAAAAAAATTCCTTTATGAGCTGAGACTGAGCCCATGAGGACAAGGAGCTGTTGAAACTACAGCTCTTGTCTTGTTATATGCTATCCTCTATAAGGACTCAAGGACCTGCCTTATAGCTCCTTTTGTGGTAAAACACCAGGGAAATTCTACAATTTTTTTAATGTCTCTTTTTATTATCAGATCTGTATAATTTGAATATAGCTAAATTTTGTTATACTGCCCATAAAATTAAACCGACTTTGATTATTTGCTGATGAACACACCACCAATTAAAATGTTTTTTTTATTTTTAATGTGCTTTTGTTTGCATTTCTGGTCAGTTAATGTAATAACAATATTCATATACTCTTTGTACAAGTGAAAAAAAGATGGTAACTCTATGCTCTAAAAAAGGTTTCGACAATGCATGCATTCTTTTCTTCAAAGTATTGCATTTATTTCTTCTATATTTCAGATTAAAAAAGAGAGAGTGAATCTTCTGTCAAACAAGTGACAAATCCTGTGGATGTGGTCAGCTGTACACAGGTGTTACCATCTTCTGGTTCAACCTATCCTGCATTTGGAGATAGAGTGATTAGAAGTAATGAGGTTTTCTAGGAATTAATTTGCTCATCCTTCTGTTCCCAGCTTGAATCTGATGGCCTGTAGCGGTAGGCTTAATCTGCTGCTGACTGAACCCAGATTTCACCTGGTCCCATTCATTGTCCTGTTCATCTGCCAGCAATTTTATTGCCAGCCTCACAGCTTCATTTCCCTTCTTTCCCTCTAAATAACTGCCAGCGCCTAAAGAAGAATAGCACAATTAAGATTTGGCATGCTCTTTGTATACATTGTGATAATAGTGGTTAAGGTGCTGGTCTAGAAACTGAATTTTAATCCAGCTTTAGGCATGAAAACCAACTGGGTGACCTTGGATCAGTCACTCATTCTTAGCCCAACACACCTCACCTGGTTGTTTTTGTGGGAAAAGTAGGAAGAGGAAGAAATATTATATAGGTTTAGCATCTTGAATTACTTATAATGTAATAAAGGTGGGATTAAAAATCAGACAGACAGATCGATCTAGCTAGGTCAGGGATGGGTTGTGTAAGAAGAGGAGAACCTGGTAATTATAACATTACAATATTATCAGTGAATCTTCTATTTTAGAAAAGTGCATGTCAGCATGGATGACTCTTGATTCAATCAAGATTAATCTGTGCTAGTTTGCTTCATTTTCCCCCAAACCCAGATATATCTTTCAAAATAAATCAGCCTCATGGGTTTTTCTTTTTTTTTACATTTATTTTGGCAGAGTATGATATTTCAGGAAGTTGATTTGTTTCTATTGAACATTACTAAAAGCTGGATAACATATTTTGAGTCCCATGCCAGGAAAATCATCCTGTCCATACAATTTTCTCCTCTGTAGTTTCCATCTGTACGGATTTACAGTTACCTCAAACCGATCAAGTGTAGACTGTGACCTCCCAAGGGGAATAAACACTGATTTAATCACAAAAGGGCTAATGATATTAGGTCATACTTTCACTTTTAAAGAGCATTTAAATTAGCCCAATATTCTCTTCATGACAAAGCATAAGCTATGTCTTCAAATTACAGGGTGATTTTATTTCTTGATAAGCTAATTGTAACCTTACATTTTGAAGGGACTTGATTTAGGCCAAGCCTGAATACTTTATTCCTCTATTCTATTTTGTTAATGTAATATTCCTGAAGATTAGAAGGCAAGTAATTCTCTCCCACCCATCTCCCCCAAGGTTTTAAAAGAAAGAAAATAATCCTATACTTTGAAGAAGCTTTTCCCTCTCTTTGACCCATAATAACTACCTATAAATGTGAAGAGGCCTATAGGAGGCCTATAGGTGCCTCTTACTTATAAGATGGGACAGAAGTTTGAATCCCTATTGGCAGCTGAAAACATTTTACTTTTTGAATTGGAAACATAACTGGACACAATCAAAAGTGTTCTGTAGATGTAAAAATTGATAATAATAAAATTGCCACCATACTAATGGCTTTTCAAAGCAACCACATGCAATCATCTCATATAGTTCTCTTTTCCTATCTATATAATCTTTAATCTTAAGTGATATTGGCAATGTTTATCCTTCTTCTAGTACCATTTTGCAGTTATTAATTCCTTTGCATTTTTAAAGAATTGATTGATATGCAAACCTGATTGATATGCAAACCAACCAACCAATGAACGTTAGTCTCCCAAGAAACTTTCTGAAACAATTATTAATAATCTGAATCAATATTAATTGGCAGTTAATTCATTCAAATGACAAAGGTGGGGGTCAGAGAGACAATGTAGGCTAAACTCCTGGTCAGGAATTTATTGGTGTTTCTCTCTCCCTCTTTCCCCTCTTATACCTTATTTATTTTTATTTATTAAATTTATATACTGCCCATCTCCCTGATAAGGAGATTCATATATCTTTTTCAAACTCTTTGTGTAAGAAATAATTAGGTATGGAGAGTCCTTGGTGCTCTCTGAACTTGGTTGTTTTCTTGAAGATGTTTCATTATCCAAAGTAGGTAACATCATCATTTCTAGTAAAGAGTGGGGTTTGCTCTCCTTACTACCTAGTTTGGGTAATGAAATGTTTGCAAGAAAACAACTAAGCATTGCAAGCATCAAGGGTGCCTCATTTCAACCCTGAGCTACAAATATTCCTTATTAATATAGGTAGTCCTCAACGTCTAACTACAACTAAGCCCAAAATTTTTGTTGCTAAAGGAAACATTGGTTAAGTGAATTTTGCCCCATTTTATGACCTTTCTTGCCACAGTTGTGAAGTGAATCACTGCAGTTATTAAGTTAGTAACACAGTTGTTAAGTGAGTCTGGCTTCCCCATTGACTTTACTTGCCAGAAGGTCACAAAAAGAGACCACATGACTTCAGGACACTGCGACCATCATACATATGAGTCAGTTTCCAAGTGTCTGAATTTTGACCATGTAACCATGGGGATGCGGCAATGGTCGTAAGTATGAAAAATGGTCATAAATCTTTTTTTTTCAGTGTCATTGTAACGTTGAACGGTCCCTAAATGAACTGTTGTAAGTCGAGGACCACCTGTAATTAGATATTGCTATATTCACATACATGGAGGAAAGAAAACTGCTCCCAATATTGGGGACATATTGTTATATGTCATTTCAACTCTCAGAATTCCACTGTCAACCTGGCCATTGAGGAAAATTCTGGGTGCTAATGTTTACACATCTGGGGCTACACTCTGAAGTCTTACTCTGGGTTTTCTCTGGGTTTCTTTTTCACTTTCTTTCTCTAGCCAGCTTCTAAATCAATTCAAATCCAAATATAACAGAAAACAGAATTGTGTAACCAGAAAGCTGGCTAGCTTTCAGAACGACGCATGTGGTTTTTCATCCCCAATGTAGCCCTGAAAATATGTCACAAGCAAAGAGACAGTGACAGGGAGCCCTGTATAAAAAAGATTAATGGCTTTTGAATCTGCCAGTGCAATGCTTACACAGCAACTTTCAATGTGCTGGGATAAACTGTTTGTTTTCCCTTTCAGATTATTCACCACTGCTTGATTTACTCGGCAGCAGAGGGAAGATGAGTCTCTAAATAACTGTAGTGCAGCTACTATTCTTTTCTTCAACCAAACACCTCTCTCCCACAGACACTAAAAAAATTCCTTGTTTCAGTCAGGGAAAAGAAGATTGTTAATGTTTCTTCCCGTAAAATGCAGCCTTAGAGACAGTTCAGTTCTAAACTAAAAGCTGTTGAACAATGCAGGAAAATATAACCAATAGTCCTAATTAATGGAAAATGTAGGGCTAAAGGTACAGCGATCATATATCCTTTATTATAATAGACAGATGCTTTTATTTCAGAAAGCTACCCTTTAGATTTATTTATGTTTTAGAAACTGCCTTTTGTCCTTCAGTTTGGTCTTTTACAAAGATTACAGTACAAATGGTACAACACAGTCATGGGAAAAATGTGGAAATGTAATGATCTTTTAAAAATAAATTTATGGATACTGTTTAATTTTAGATATTTTTATTAGAAAGTTTTTTTTTCTTGGTTTGGCTCTTTGTAAAGCAAAGAAGTGTGTGTGTGTGTGTGTGTGTGTGTGTAAACAATTAAAAAAAATATCCTTATGAACCTCTTTTAGATTTGCCTTTTCTTCAGGTGTGATCTATATTTTTTCCCAATATGGTCATCATAGCTTTGGGTTACTACAGAAGCTGAATCTGCAACATAATATTTTACACAGCTAAATATTTCATCTTCTGAGGGGTTCTTGGTGCTCTCTCAGCTTGGTTGTTTTCTTGCAGATGTTTCAATATCCAAACTAGGTAACATTGCCTGTGTATTGGAGTAATAATGAAATTATTTCATCTTCTGTGTCTTCGGTTTCCTTTTTATAACATGATCCAAAAGGCAATGGGACTAGCTGATTTTGATTTTTCCCCCCTAGGACTGGTATAGATTTTTAAGGAAGGGGCAATTTAGAATTATTTAGCCATGAGATGCCATTTAATGATTACTGGCTGTTGGCTTTTATTTCAGCGCATGCAAAGAAGAGTAAAAGAATAAATCCCAGCCATCTTCTCTCTATCAACCGCAAATCATTTACAAAAAGGAGCAACCTCTTATGTGTTCAAGCAGCAATTAAAAATAAATTGCATAATATCTGTAAAACCAGATAGGTGAATTCCCCACAGGATTTTCTGTGGATCCTTTCGCTTTTCACTAAGCTATATAATTAAGAATTAGGAAGAAATTGTATTCCACACTGGATTAGCACAGCAAAGGAATGTCTTGGAACTCATATTAATTCTTTGTTTATTGAAAAACTCTTTGACCCTTGTCTCAATAAAGCTGTGAGCCCCTCTAATATTTCTCAGTTTATTTATTTATTTATTTTAATGGAAGAAAAAAATCTGAGGAGGCAAGTTTCATCACGGGGATCTCAATTTACAGCAGCTTTCAAGAACATAAAGAACTTTTTTTTTAAATCTATTATTTTATCAGTACAATGTCAGAAATTAGAACAAGCAGCATGTTTCAGGATGATGAGTTCACCAGGTGTCATTGTGCATTGTGTTTGCTGATCTCAAGAAAGAAAACACTTTTCGGTTTGATAGAAAGCAGTGTTCCACTGAAGGCAGACATCACTTGCAGTAATTGTTTTTTGTGACTTTTAATTGATGGTAAAATATTTTTTTTCAGAGATTCCTCCTGGAGTTCTCTAATCAGATGCTGATCACCATCACTTAGCATCACAGAAGGCAAAAGAAAAGTACTTTCTTTGTATTGCCCATGCAGTCCTTAATCAGAACAGAGTAGCTAAAAGGGCTTTAGCATTTACAACTTATGTTCTTGATATATGAAATAAATAAATGGAAAGATAAGCTGACCAACATATAAACAAAACTAGTTCTGTCTAGAATGCAAGTAAATTATGACCATTTCCATAATCATTTCCTCAAGTCAAGAAGCTGCATGCAATGTGCACAATATTCATCCCTGATATTAAAGGCACTAAAATAGAATGCTTGATGAACCCATAGGCTTTTAGACAGAAGCCATTGTTTTCACAATGAAGTCTATCATATGACAATTTTTGAAAGTTGGACTTTACCCTTTCAGCATTTCCACAGCATGCTTGCAGAAAGATAATATTTGCATATCCCCTATTTATACTGTATATGTATATTTTATTTGTGTATAGTTAATACTTTTATTCAGTAAGTTTGAGCAAGAATTTGGTGAGAGGAGGAAGATGTGGTGGATATGTTTGCTGCCTTGAGTTATTTGTAAAAACAATACAGGTACTAACTAACTAACTAACTAACTAAATAAATAAATAAATAACATACAATTTTTAATTCCTTGCACAGTCACAGACATAAGGATATATTCACTTGTCTGTCTCCGTGTAAAACAAAGTTCATTGATGGATCAAATTCTCCCCATATTCTTGTCCTACCACTCTAACATCTATTTCAATGGAATGGTGCCACCTGTAAGCACAAGTATTCGGCAACTGTAGAGGGAAAGAGAACAGGGGTATATATTTGCACATTGGGCACAGCTCATGTCATTCTTTTGCCAGATATGTGATGCTGACCTTTGGAAGAAAGATGTAGATTATGATTTGTTAAGAAATCTTTGGGAGTCAGCCAGACCTTCTGTATCCTTCTGAATGTGACTTATTAAACTTATATGAGGAAATCATTTATGCAGAGAGAATAAGACCCTAGTCCTTTTGATAGGAGGAAAAAAACAGTTTAAGATGCAGTATAATAGTATAAGTTTAAGATGCAGTATAATAATCAGTATAAAAGTTGAATCTCTTCTTGTAATTTGTAACTATTGCAAAGAGAGAGACAGAGACAGAGACAGTGACTGTTAGTAATGGAGAAAGGTAACTGTGTGACCAAACGGAGCAATGTAAGATATTCTGTGGTTCAGCATTTCAGATTTCCAGTTGGCTGGCCATCCACATTTTTGAGGATTGTGTAAACCAAGGCTGTCAAACTCCAGGCCTGTGGGCCGGATGCATCACACACTGGCTACACCTACGCCCGGTTTAGCGAAGGGGGAAAAAGTCCCAATATGTCACATGACGCCACTGTGATGTGAGTTTGACACCCCTGGTCATAGCAAGGACTTTTGTTAGTCTCTGGAGCTTCACCCAAAACTGCATTTCTTCTAAGCTAGTGTAAGGTTTTCCATAACAATAGAATAACAATATTAACACCACTTAATCGATGTAATTAAAATTGAAATAAAATTTAACTTAATGCAATTTAATTTTTATTCTGCCCTTGGTCTAAGAACATAGCTTCTGACACTACTTTCAATATCTGGCAGTGACACCTAATTCAAAAACAGGAGCTTGTTCCTAGAATAAACCGTAGACCAGGCATAGATTTTTTTAATTTCATTTTTCTTCTCATTTTACTTTTCTGGGTGATAACCAACATCTACACTGAACTATTTACATATGAGTATGGATGTGTGCAGTAGTGGTTTTCACTTACCTTCACTACCGGTTCGGAATTGTGAGTGCATGCGCACTTGCTTTGCTCGCTTGCAGTGCTTCTGCACATTTGCAGAGCATCTGTGATGATGTCTGGGTGGGTGGACAGAGCCTGCTGCTGCTACTACCGGTTCATCTGGGGTCAAACCAGTAGAAACCCACAACTGGATGTGAAGATCAGTATTTTTTGAAATTGTATTTTTTTTTTACCCCTGAGCATGCTGATGCTTCACTAGATCATACAGGCTGCCATCCTGTTTTCAGTCTGAAGTCATGTTCTTGCTATTAGTAACTATATTGATTTAATGAATGTCTGCCTATAGACTATTACATCTCTTATCATTTACTTTTGTCTTAATGACTCTCAGGCGGGTGTGTAAACTGTAATGTATAATGTGCTTGTGGTGGCACTGAGTGATATGAATAGCTCATGTACACAAACAACTTAATTTGGTACTATAATTTATGAGTGATGAATACATACCCATATACCCATACATCTACAAAGTGATCTGTAGAACAGTCATTAGTGAGGCAGGCTGTTATTCAATCAAAACAGAGTAGATTTTTATTCAATTATTGAAGAAGAGCTGGTTGGACTGAAGGAACAAAAACTTATCTTCTGCTAAAAGAAGGAGAAAGAATTCAAATTGCAGCAGGACATGCATCTTTTGGTAGGAGTGGGTGGATTCAGTTAAAGACAAATCATTGATGTTTCAAAGAATAATTTTCCTTCCCCCCCCACTGCCCCTATAGACTTGGCCCCATTCTTCATTGACGTGATTTTTTTTTTGAAACATAAGCTAAGCAACTGTGTGCTTTTTTAATGTGCCTGGTTACCATGTGCTTAGCAAAGCCAGTTTTTCTTTTACATGTTATTACACAATTGTAGTAATAATTATGAGGAAATGGACTGCTAGACAAACAACTGCTTTTTTGAAGACCATGTAGAAATAATTATTTAAAAAGAGCATTCAGGGAAGAGGCTCGTAATTTGATTTTAAACATTCATATTACAGTCTAATTCATACCAGGACACAAACTGGATATAGAATGATACATTAGGACAGAGCAATCCAGATACAATTCCTAGTCCATCTAAGTAATGGTTGGATGCAGTGGTTCATGCAGCATACATTGCATGCAGCTTCTTGGCTTGGCCTGGTTCGGGTGAGCCGGTAGTGGTGATGATGTGATGTCACCGAACCAGTTCTCTTTGACTAGGACCCACCCCCGCATTATTCCTACCTTTATTTCTCGTTTTTTAGCCCAGCTGATAGGTGCAGCAGAGTGGATTGCTGCACCTCAGCTGGGCGGAAACCTAATGTGCTTGCGTGGAGCACAAGTTTGGTGCGCATGTGAGTGAAGCAAGCATGCGTGCAGTGATTGCACGCAAAGCGCATGTGCAAAGAGAAATGGTGGTAACACCAGTTGGAACCCACCGATGTTACCTAATCTAGTAATGAAATGACTGCAAGCTCATCACCAAGGATCAGGTAAATAAGAATCCTTTTAAGATTCTGTACAGTCTACATAGGCCTTTTCTCTAGAACACATAGATGCTTTCTCTATTAGGATGACAGCTGGTCGATATGCCAAATTTCCGTATGAAGTTCAAGTATATATTTGCTCAAATGTAGAGGCTGAACCTGTTTCATACATCCTTTTAAGGTATTGTACTCTCATTAATGAGAACTAATACACCCATTCTTGAACTTGATACACTCCTCTCATGATATGATTGAGACATTCTTACTAAATAGTCAATACCTAGGAGTTTTGAAGGTAGTAGAAAAAAGGTTATAGCTTTAGCTTATAGAAGCCATTGGAAGTCTTCAGTGAATGGTTAATTTTATAGAGTTTCTTCCTTTTATACACACACACACACACACACACATATGTGTTTTTCTATCAAAGCACCTGGTCTACCCCAATATGGGAGGGAGCATACTGCTTCCCTTTTGCCTTTCAGCTCCATTCCAGGAGCCCTCAAGCAGTCACTTGGGGCTCAAATCCGAGTAATTTGAGTTCAAATCCGAATAAGGGTTGGCTAGCTGATGAGAGCTAAATAGCTTGAAATAGATCTATACTAGTCTCCTTTTATTTATTCATCAGCAAAATATAAATTGTGTGTGTGTGTAAGTATTGTTACACATGTGGTCTTGGTATTAGATCATAAATAAGTAACAATAACAAAAAAAAACCCCTCTAGTCCAGTGATGGCGAACCTTTTTTTCGTGGCGTGCCGGAAGCATGTATGCGCGCGTGCAACAGCTCGCATGCGTGCCAGCACCCATAATGCAATGCGAACCCTCCCACATGCGCATGCGCAAATAACCCTCCT
>JANHZT010002364.1:124452-134673 GCA_032468215.1 Stegonotus admiraltiensis
AGTATGAAGGCTATTGCTTAACGCATTGTAAGCTGCCCTGAGTCTCCAGAGAAGGGCGGCATATAAATCAAATAAAAAAAAAGTAATGACACCCGGGCTGGTGGGTGGAGCTTTGCTCCACCATCGCTACCGGATCGCCGAACCATCGGCCAAAATCGCTACCGGACTGGGCGATCTAGCCCAGTTCTGGAGCATTTCACCCCTGGCGTACCTCCTTCAGGAAACCATTGACAGACCCAACAGTCTTGGACAATTGTCAGTCTTCAAACTTCCTTTCTGCTGTAATCTCACAGAGTCAAGATTTTTTTTTCTTCTCTCATAGATAAATCAGCTCTAATTTTTTTAGAGCTATAAAGCCATACTTTTGTGGCTTTGCCATTTTTGTTGCTCTTAGCTTCTTCCAAATGTTTTTAATGTTTGTTATTATTATTATTATTATTATTATTATTATTATTATTAATTGTATAAACCTCCTTGCCTTTGTGCTTTGGATAGTTTGGTTTAATGAACTGATTTCAAAAAGTTCTGCACTCTGTGCCTTTAACAAGAATCCCAAATGAAATGCTAGATTAAATATGCATCCTTCTTCTCTGCTCTTTAACATGAACTCTGACTGAAGTAAGTGGACCAGGTGACAAAGTTTGTTTGCATGGAATGGTGTACAATCAGCTTCCCCTGGACGTAGCTGATTCTTGAAAAAGATCCATACAGTTGGCTTCTCTATCTAAGACTGGATGTTGAAATGCTTTACTAAGAACTGTAAACAATTCACACATAAATGGTTCCTATACAGCTGCTGCCTCCATCCCATCCAGAAATACAGTATAATAGCTGCTGTTCTCCACTGTTATTTAATGGATTTAACTAACAAAAGACTTTCACAACAACTCCAATTTTTAGTATTAAAAATTAACATAATCTTTGATTTTAAAAAAAGAAAAACAGCAAAATCTCTTTCTTCATTCAAAATAAGCCTAGTTAATTCACAGGAACTGATAGGTTATTTATAAACTCTATTTAATGTGAATATTCTTTTAACAAAGCCCCTGTCTTTAACTTGATATTTCAAAATAAAATAAAATAAAATAAAATAAAATAAAATAAAATAAAATAAAATAAAATAAAATAAAATAAAATAAAATAAATAAAATAAAATAAAATAAAATAAAATAAGCAATTTCAGTACCGAATAGCAAAACTCTCCTGGGTAAGATTTTCAGTTTGAAATATGATTCATGTGGAACTTCTCTGACCATTCATGAGAGGAATCAGGAGGACATGATCTCAAGTCAAGAACTGTTTTGAAAATGCAGAGCTGCTATAAATCCATGTGCAAGACTCATCCAATCTGTAGCCATGGACATAATCCAGTCACTGCAGAGATAGTTCTAATCTTCTCAGGGCCAACATGTAGAAAATAATCATAGAAATCTGTTCTCTCATAGCATAGCACAGGGAAAATACCAAGAGCTGTAACCTTTCTATTTTTCCAGTAAAATGAAATGAAATTTTCAGACACGTTAGACCTTTATGAAAAGATGAAATGCTTCTAATTTCATTGAAATAGAAATGTAGAATTCCAATATGACTCTTTTGCCAAATTGTCTTTTGACGGAAGAAAGTATAATAAAAAGTTACATTACATTAGTCCCTGCTTTGAAGCACACTCTTGCTAAGTGTTAGCTGATAAGTTGAAGGCCATCAGGTATTTGTATGTTTTATTTTCTTCCTTTCAATGCTACTCCCAAATTTAATTAGCAAATAAATATGAGAAATTCACAAGCTCCTTTCTCCCTCTTTTTTCTTTTTCCCTTTCCTTTCCTTCCTTTTCCTCCTTCCTTCAACCCAATTATATTGATATAACCTTTAGCATATTAGTAACACTGTTCTGCCTGGCCACATGGATAAAAGCCAACTAGAGTAGCTGCCACATGGCAGTTGCTTCAGGGGACAGATTTGATGTGCAACATGTTTTGCCCTATAATTCATATGCATCTCATGAAAAGTTTCCACACTGCTGCCAGATATTTCAGATAATGCTTTGATGAAGTCAAGGGTACCCATGAGGTTCCATTTAATTACCTGAAATTCTTTGCCCTTTCTTTTGCACATTAGTTTTCCTACAGTGATACTCCTATCTACAGCTTCACATCAATGGAACTGTAGAAGTCTGGTTTTTGCACCAATCAGAAGTTTATGTACTAACCACCCCCCTTCCAATAAACAAGTCTTGAAAAAACACTTCTTAGATGTATACTTATTATATAATTCCCATCAGATGAGTCCCCTTTATAAGTAGTTCTGATGAGTGTACATAAGTGTCTCAGACATCAAGAAATTCATTGCATTAATTTTTCTTACATTTGATCAAGAGACCGAATGACCAAGAAACAAGAAGGGCAAATTCATTTTGCAAATTATAAAGTATTCTATTTAAGCTCTTTTTTAATATTCTGTAGTCTATAACATAAGCTCAATAGTTAGATAATGCCAAGCTATAATATGGTTTGTTTCATTTTAGTTTAGTATATCAGGGAGTTCTGATTTTATTAATTAGCTATGAAATAAACCAACAAGCCATGGTTTAACACAATGTGTGTGCTGTGTTTGAAAAGTATGCTTTAATAGGATTTGAACATATTTCATATGTCTTATATTTTTGTTTTAGCCTGTGCATGAAATTTAACTTCTCCGTATATTCAGAATGAAGATTCAAGGCAATTTTATATGATACAAAACAGGTAAGAGAATAAGACTACAACTGCATTGGTAGAATTACAAAGTATGCAGGGTATATCTCCAAAAAGGAACAATCAAAGCATTTTCCTATTTATTTGTTTGTTTGTTTGTTTGTTTGTTCATTCAATTTATATACTGCCCTTCTCCGCAAGGACTCAGGGCGGTGAACAGCCAAAACCATAAAATACAGACAGTACAAAAGCTATTCCCCAAAGTTGACATCGTCTTAAGCATGATATCTCAACTTTTCTCCCTCCTTTGCATCCATCACCTATATGTCATCCATAGTCTAACTTTCAGACCAGAGGTGGTTTTCAGCAGGTTCTGACCAGTTCTGGAGAACCAGTAGTGGAAATTTTGAGTAATATGGAGAACCAGTAGTAAAAATGCTGACTAGCTTTGCCCCATCTATTCTCTGCCTCCCAAGTCCCAGCTGATTGGGAGGAAATGGGGATTTAGCAGTAACCTTCCCCTGGAGTGGGGTGGGAATGGAGATTTTATAGTATCCTTCCCCTGCCATGCCCCTCAAGCCACACCCACAAAGTAATGCCACGGCCACCAAGCCATGCCCACAGAACCAGTAGCAACATTTTTTGAAACCCAGCACTGTTTCAGACCCCAATACAGCTACTCAAATCAAGAAGTGACTATGCATAAAGAAATATCAGGAAATGAAGCCATTTCAAACCACTGAAGCAGATGATCTGATCAATAACTCTTGACCACAAGATACCATTTTGCCTAGCTACAGTTGTTAGAATTTCCAATAGGCTACTAAATTATCTTAAAGAAAATTGAGGAGATGTATTTCACCCTCAGTAATCCCAATGCGTTCCATTATTTAATCATAATACAGTTAAATAATCAGAAGGAAACATTCTCTCCCATTAACCTCAGGTTAAAGCAAACCCAAAGGACATCATGAACGAAAGCTAATCTTGACTGGAGACCAATCAGCCTAAAGGAAGGACAAAAGTTCATTCAGCAATGCAAGTACCATGTGCCATTTCTGCTTACATGAAGGGAAGGAGAGGACCATGAGTTTTCATCCTTTTCTGGGTAAAAAAAAGTGAGATAAATAACAGTCTCCAAAACCTTCTGTCCCTCCTCAGTATATGCAAATGGGACTCACTCTCATAATGTGACACAATTTTGCATAATTTGAATTTCTCAAAGGGTAAATATACACAACTCAATTCACAAATGGGATTCTACTTTTTTTAAAAAAAAAAAAGTGGAATCCCATTTGTGAATTGAGTTGTGTATATTTACCCTTTGGTAGGTTGAGATTTGTTGTTATGGTGTCATCTATTTTTAATCGGTATTTAAGCCAGATTACTTCATACTAAACAACTTTAAGGGTCTATGGCAGCTAAGTGACTCACGACTATTAAAAGTGAATGAAGAGAAAATTGGCTTTGTACCATTCTTAGCAATTTTCAGGTAGAGGCTTTGCTGTTGCAAATCTATCATGCATATGTAAGTATTAGTGTAAAGCTGGATTCTTTGGTAAAGTTGAATATTTTGCATGTAGCTTTACAAGGCACGTATACAAGATGAATAACCAATAAGGATAACACTGAGCACTCAGAATATTAATGAACTATATAATTCCTTATTCCATGAACAGCACCATGAGGATACTTGGCTCAATTTATGCTACATAGTCACACCATTCCAAAGATTATTCATAGTAATGGAGAGAAGGTGCCCTCCATTGTTTTGGTCTATATCATCCACAAGTCCTGGATTGTATGGAGGAATATTGAATACTGAATCTGTGGTTCCAAACATCTATGGAATAACAGAGTGCCCAAACCAATGCTGTCTGTACTGATTCTGTCTATTTTTCAGACTGCTGCTACCCTCTAATTTGTATTGAAGCTTGCATTTATGTCTATTGAAAGCTTTGCCTACCACTACTCAAACAAAAATTCCTCATATGGAAATGATTTATAATAATAAATTCAGATGCTTCTGAGCACACACAACAGAAATGAATTATTTCTTGGCATATTGCAAGGCTAAGGTTACAATCACGCTGTTATTTTTTTTTTGCGTTTTCTCAAAATAACTCAGTTCTTAAGCATTAAACATCCCTTAGGTCTTAATCTGTAGTACCTGTAGATATATATTTAATCCTGTCATCATCTCTACTAAGGAAAGGAAGAAAGGCATACCCCAAAAGCATAACCAATAACCCAAACCATTTTAACTTTACATTTTTTTAAAAAACATCTCTTCAGAATCTTCTGCTCTTAGCTCCACTTTTATTACTCCCAAATCCCATTATGAGCTATATCTTTTAAAGGAAAAGTTGCTTTCATTTAGCAACTTGCTAACAGAAAGAACATAGGATATTCCCCCACTATGACCTGCTTGGATGAAGGTACAATTTATGTAGGAGAAAAGCAGGCAGAGCTGTAGAGCAGACTAAAGTATGTTATAAGTTTGGAGTCCTTGCATCGTCACAAGAGATCCAACTCCACCCACCCCCACCCCCACATGGTGAATTCCACTGATCCCTTTTTAGCATCCATTTAGTGCTGACCGTCAGTTGACTAGACTCTTGTGTATAGACTTCAATAAATGGTTTATGCTGCAACCTTATAAATGGTCCTAATTCTATGTGCCTGAAATTTAACCTAGTCAATGCTCTCAAAATCTTTCAAGACAGAAAGGAAGGAAGGAAGGAAGGAAGGAAGGAAGGAAGGAAGGAAGGAAGGAAGGAAGGCAGGCAGGCAGGCAGGCAGGCATTGGATTTGTAGACTGGGTCAACTACTGTCATAACTTGATGGACACACTCCGCCAGCACAAAGACAGCTTGGAAACCAAGATGTGAAATATGTGAACTATGATGCTCCAACTAGTCAAGCAAATGCAGAATTGAATGCAGCCATCATCACCATCACTGCTAACTCCAGCTCCCACTCCATCTTAAGTAGTTATCTCCTGGAGAGAACTTGTGGCTATTTACCCAAGAGGTTTGGAAATGGATCAGAAAAAATGACAATCTTCATTGCTCAATGACACTTGTTTGTCAGCTGAACAAACAGCTGAATTCCTGACCAGCCAGTTATAAGTCTTCTTCATACTCCATCTCCTAATAACCCCAGTGGTACAATGGACAGTCCCCATAATCAAACACAATGACCCTATAATAGATAACTATCATGACAAACTTCAGAGAACACTTTGGGGACTCCATACATAATTATAGACACATGTTTGTAAGAGATCTGTGCTCGATCCAGCCATTGCAGGCTACCAACAACTCCCACTCACGATTCTACCTTCACCCGTTCATGCCCACAGAAACTAACCAGAGAGGAAAGGAATGTGTAGAAATAGGGGCAACTAGACAGTCACTAGCAGCTTAAGAAAGGCTATTATGCAGAGATTTAGCACTCTATTTCTAGTGTGGAAAATCTGGATATATGGTTAGGAACTGCCCTTCTAGGGCACCCAGAAGAGGAGAAAGGCAATCATACCTCCAGAGAACAAATTCAATAAAAAGCAGATAAAGCTGGAGGGTGGAGTTAAATGTGTCATTAGTTTAGAGTCCTTGCATTGCCACAAGAGATCCAAGTCTATTCCTCCTTGAATTCTGTTGGCCTTTATCTAGCACCAAGTTAGTGCTAACCATTAGTTGACTAGACTCCTGTGTATAGGCTTTAATAAACTGTTTATTTATAATAAATTGTTTATACTACAACATGACAAATGGTCCTGATTCTGTGTGTCTGACAATTTATTTCATATTCAGCAAAAATAATCCAAAGCTATTAGCAAAGGGTTTACGAAGCACCTTAATCAGATTCATAAGCCCCACATTTCCCTACATTGCTAAGAAAGGCCTGAAGAGGAAGTGCAAATATGTTTGGAGCTATTGCAATATAATCAGAAATATACAGATTGCTATAATATCAGTAGCATTTTCCATTGTAATGATAGCTTGACTCAGCTTAGCCTACATAGCCAGAGGCAAGAAGAGTCTTAATAACAAGATTTGGATGGATTCCACAGTTAAATGAAAAACTTGTCTGGTATTAATCCTATCCTGTAACTGAATATGGTAATTCTGTAATGTTTTTTTCCCCCCATATCTCTCACACTCTCTTTTTTTTTAATTCGCTTCCAATTGAAAGGCATAAATACACTTCGTTGTCAAATTAGTCATATTACTTCAGATAAGGTTAAAAATTTTTGGCTGCAAAACTCCAGATTTCAGCTAGGTGGCAGCTGAAAATGATGCGTACCCTTTTGGTGTCATTTATTTATTTATTGTTTGCAGCCCAGATCTAATAATCCCTTTCTATAATCAGTGTCCTAGATGTGAGGTCTTTCTCTATAAAGGGTAAGATCTTGTCTCTCTTCTGCCTTTGCCTGTCTGGCTGTCAGGTCTGCAGGCCAAGGAGTGCATTAGTTGTCACTGGTCTGCCAGCAAAAAGCATTATAACACTTTATGGTGGTTAGAATCAGAGGTGGGTTTCAGCAGGTTCTGACCAGTTCTGGAGAACTGGTAGCAGAAATTTTGAGTAGTTCGGCGAACCGATAATAAAAATTCTGACTGCCCCTGCCCCCATCTATTCTCTGCCTCCCAAGTCCCAGCTGATCGGGAGGAAATGGGGATTTTGCAGTAACTTTCCCCTGGAGTGTGGTGGGAATGGAGATTTTACAGTATCCTTC
Organism: Stegonotus admiraltiensis; assembly: GCA_032468215.1. NCBI lineage: Eukaryota > Metazoa > Chordata > Lepidosauria > Squamata > Colubridae > Stegonotus > Stegonotus admiraltiensis. The sequence goes on from JANHZT010002364.1 coordinate 131,881, forward strand.
CCCTGCCACGCCCACCAAGACACGCCCACAGAACCGGTAGTAAAAAAATTTGAAACCCACCACTGTTTAGAATGCTTGCTCACTCTGGGAAATGGGATGAGGCAGCAGAGGTGATCGGTTCCCTACCCCCCCATCCATTCTCTGCTCATGGGCTAAAACCAGCAGCGGGCTGGATTTGGCCTAGTTTGTCAACCCCTGTTCTAGAGACACATTTTCTCAGATTGCTGATTCTCTCAGTGCTCAGATGATTATTACAATAATTTTCTCTTTTCATTTCAGAGATCCTGTGAGAATAGTTCTGGGGAGAAATCATACTTTCATTGGAAATTCCTCGGTTAAACAGTGCACAATGTAATTAATACTGGCAATTTGGATGAAGACAATTATAAATGTATGTCTGACTCCTGCCATTTCTTGTTGTGGAGAGGTCAGTTAGCATTCAAAAGTGGTTACAGTTCATCTTTACATGTTCCCCAGGGTGGGGAGGTCTAAAATGCACGCACCAGTCTGCTATTAATTGAAACAGCTTCTATTGTGCGTGCCTGGATTTTTTTAAAAAATAAATCCAGCTGTTTTAAGAGTCACATGATTTGACTTAAAGCATCTGCAACTTTTTTTCCCAGGCTCATGTAGAAATCTGAGGGGGGGAAAAGAGGGGTGGCTTTATGAAAGAGCAAGGAGGTTTTGGGGCCCAGATCCAATATTTCCAAATCACATTTATAGCAAACATAACTCTGGGATTGATACTTGTCAATGTGGCAAATCGTAAGCATTTTTAATGGTTGTTTGTTTCATAGACGTGATGATTATCACTCACCTGGTTCCCCAACTTCTTAAAGCCTTTTATTGCTGGGTTTAGCTTGATAGAAAATTATTGATTTATGCACTCTTATAAAAGAAGTGTGATTCCTCTCAAGCAACCTAAGGAGCCTCTGCTCCTTAGGCTGCTTGAGATTTAAAATGTAATGAATTTATCCATAAAATTTAAGGATGGTTCTGGGTATACAGCAGTAGAAACTATGATCACTTTTATTGCTTAATGTGGATTATTTGGTCCTTTCAGGAAGCAAGAATACCCCATAAAAACAGAAATCTCTTTTTTCCACCACTAGTGGTTTTTTGCATAAAATATATATACCTTCAAAAATGTACATATGCATCAGGGTGAAATCCAGCAGGTTCTGACAGGTTCTGGAGAACCGGCAGTGGAAATTTTGAATAGTTCGGAGACCCAGCAAATACCAATTCTGGCTGGTCCCAGAGTAGGGTGGGAATGGAGATTTGCAATATCCTTCTCCCAGGAGTGGGGAGGGAATGTGGATTTTGCAGTATCCTTTCCCTGGAGTGGGGTGGAAATGGAGATTTTGCAGTATCCTTGATGCCATGCCCACCAAGCCACGCCACGCCCACCACACCCACAGAACCAGTAGTAAAAAAATTGGATTTCACCACTGATATGCGTGTATATATAGCAGAAAACTTTGTGGTTTTAAAACAGCTGAAAGACAGAAGTAGTCAGTGTTATTCATTAGGTGCTGTAACACATACTTTACTAGCCATTTAACTGATAAGAGGTCAAATAAAAAGGGTTGGGCTCTTAAAAACACAGTTCTTGCCAAACCAGTCAGCATCTCAAAAGTTAAAAGGGAAAAGTCTTAGTGATGCTTCCTTTCCAGATTTTTGTGAAAATAAAGGGCCATATCAAACTGATATGGCCCTTCAGATTCAAGTCTCCTGTCTGTGAGAAGAGTTTATTTCCTAGTAAATACATCTAAGATTAAAGCCTAATTTTGTAATTAGGATGTAGTCTTAACCAGAGGTGGGCTTCACATAATTTTACAACCAGTTCGCCCAGCATCGAAAATGTGAGCTTGTGCCCACCCGCAGTTCGCTACTACTGGTTCCACCCAAACCAGCTGAATCCCACCACTGCTTATAACTCTTCTTCACCTTCTAGTTCATACTTCTAGATTCTTCTAATATACACATCATTATGATGTTACAAGTGAATAATCCAAGTTCAAGTCCATTCTATCACACCAGTTTAAGGTGTGACAGACTGGTGTATGTGTGTGTGTGTGTGTGTGTGTGTGTACATATATATATATATATAATTTCTTTAAAGAAGTACAAACAGAAGATTTATCAACAAACAGATTGTGGTGAGAACATTACACAATACATTACATTCAAACTAAATATACAAATAAAAAAAGTAAAAGTCTAATCTAGCATTGTCCTCTCTTTATTCTATTATCTAACCAAACATACCATAGGTCCCAACATTGGAAATAGGGAGAGTCTTTTTGATCTCTAAAATTTTAGTTAGCCTATCAGCTTCTGCACATTCCATGATTTTCCCTATAATCATATCTTCAGAAGGTAGGTCTTTACCCTTCCAGTTTTGGGTGAGGCATATTCTAGCCGCAGTTGTGATATAAACAATCAGATACCATTTGTTAGTGCCTATTTTATCTGGCCTAATATTTAATAAGTAAAATTCAGGTTTCAGTTGTAGTTTGTATCCAGTAATTTCTAACAATCACCTCTGAATGAATTTCCAAAATTCAATTACTCTGGGGCAAGTCCACCATACATGGAAATATGTACCTAGCTCCCGCACTTCCAACAATTTGGGGAGAGCCCAGGAAACATTTTGGATAGTCGAGCAGGAGGAAGGTGCCACCTGTAAACCATCTTATATAAATTTTCCTTATAAGTAGTTGCCATCAAAAATTTCAATTGTCTAGACCAAATTTCTTCCCATTTCGCCAAATCAATTGAGTGGCCAAT
>JANHZT010002364.1:179095-189635 GCA_032468215.1 Stegonotus admiraltiensis
TTTAATAAGGCTATTTCATTCATTCAGATCTCGGATGTCTTCTGCTTGCGTTCCCTTTATTTTTTTGAGCAGTATATTTAATTGTAACATTTGTGGTTTGATTTCAAAATTGACCTCTACAATTTTCTGAATGAAAGTGTGTGCGTGTGTTTGTTTGCTTATTTGTATCTTATTTTCATTATTTTTTATAAATAAAATGGTTAACATACCCAAATTCTCCTCCCTATTTTCCTCACAAAAACAATCCTGTGAGGTGGGTTGGACTGAGAGCCAGTGACTCGCCTCAAATTACACAGGCAGGACTAGAACTCACAGTTTCCCAGTTTCTAGACTGGTGCTTTAATCCCTAGACAAAACTGCTCTTTAATGCAATAAAAACAGATTTAAACTATTCTAAGTTAAAGTTTATAGTTTATAGATTGAAAGACTGAGGGATGGACAAGGCCTATTATTAGAAAAAGAAGAGGGTGGGGGGAGTAACAAGTATAGAAACATTATGAGGTGTATTGATAAGTATAATGTCAATGGCTTTTAGACAGTAACTTCTCTGCTACTCCTCATCTTCTTCCTCCACCCCCTTTTCTTCCATTATCTTGTACTGGCACAGTCCACCCAGAATTCTGTTCTTCTCCACCAATCATCACTGCTCTTTTGTACTGAGAAAAGCTTTCCTGATACGTCTGAAACTGGATGAAGAGCATCGTCAAAAGGCTGTAACAGAGCTACCCAGCTGTGGGAAGCAATGGGAACTATCAGAGGTGATGGGGACTATGACCTACCTTCTCATGATTTCAGTGAGCGAGATTAAGAAAGCTGAGCATGCTTCTTTCACTGGAAAGAAAAAAGTTCATCAAAATGAGAAAAAAAAGTGGTGCGAGTTTATAATTAAAGTCAGTGATGAATTTGGAAAGTAGCAGGAAATTAGGCAGCACGGATTGAATACCAATTCGAAACAGAACACTTTCGCCGTGGTCTTGCAGCAACTAGAAGATTAGAGAATTGATTTCACAAAGACCGTAACCAGGCATTTAGCTCTAAATATGTAAGTCTATCTCTATTTAGCAAAGCACTTAGCCATGTGTAACGGATATTTAGGGGTTTAATACTAATTGTGAGCTTAAATATGCTGCTAAAGAATGATCTGGGGAGCTAAGAATTTGCAGAATTGATCTCATTGCCCAGGTCTTAGGAAGACTTTGGACATTACATATAAGAAATTTCTGTTAATTGTGCCGTATTTCTCAAACAAACAAACAATCTAGGTCTCAGTTTTTACTAAGTCTGGAAAAGATAGCTGCACAAATCCAGACAACCAAAAAATGGAGCAGAATTAGATTTCAATAGAGGAAATTGAACTGTGGAATAGTTGGTACTCTCTGAACTTGGTCGTTTGCTTGCAGACATTTCATTACCAGACTAGGTAACATCTTCAGTTCAGAGTCTTCTAAGGACTCTGCAGAATTAGATTCCTTTATATCTCTTTGCTGCCATCTAGTGGTTGTCAAAATGTATGCATCCAAAATATGGCAGCCCTAATTTTGATGACATTTATACATCTGAGAAAGAATTTTGATGATGAAATAAATGAAAATGGAGAGAAGCAACATAGCAAGGAAAGGATGTCAGTAGGTAAAGCTGCAATTTTTTTAGATTTTGTTATGGAAGAATTTGGATTGGATGATTTTTTTCAGGGGGGGAGGTAAATTCTTTCCTACCATAATCCTATTACTCAGTGTTTTTATTTAATATATTTATTTATTAAATATATATGCTGCCCATCTTTCCATGAAGCAACTCTAGGCAGCTTACAACAAGGTTAAAAACAATAACATAAAACATTAAAATATTAAAAAATATATTAACATTAAGATTAACAAAGGTTAATTTGAAGGAGGCAAAATAACAAACAGTGGAGATGGAATCTTCTCCGTCCACTAACCACCTCTAGAAAGTTGAAATATCCATCCAGATCAGGTTCATTAGAGAAGAGGTCTATTATAAGACTTGGACATAGTTTCTGCCAAATGATTTTCTCTGCAAACAATTGGTATGGGAGGGAAATGAGGTTGAAGCCTCTTCTGCCATTTTTCACTGAGGTTAATTTACGTTTTTACTAATAACTCTCCTTAAAGAAAAGCAGAAGTCACTTTTTATTATTGTCCTTCTCTTTTTAGCCTGCAGTTGTTCACTCTCCTTTTTTCTTTTAAATCCTACATTTTGTTAGACTCTTCTTGATTCTTTAAAACATTAATATATTCTTAACATTTCTTAACAGCATTAACGCATATATTGCTTTAAATAAATTAAATGTTTTAATTATTGAATTAAAAGGGCTAGGGCTTTGTTGATGTCAATGCTAAGTATTTGTGTCCTTTAGAAATGGTAGGTGGGCCATCTTGACATCAGTGCAAGCAAGATATGCAAGTGAATCTTGGGTTACCCTTTTTGTTTCTAGAAAATACTGCTTTCATTTCACCTTGTGTTTTTCTAAAGGAACAATGTTTTTAATAACATCTCAATCATGCTTGATTAGTTTTCTATGCTTCTATGATTTGGAGAACCAAATCCTTGTTTTCAAATGCAAAAATCCTTGGCACTCTTTCCTCAAATATGCCTTAATAGCACATATTTGCAAGCCTATTAAAATGTTTACGGACCTTAAGCATAAAAACAGTTTCTCACAGATTATCCGACTGAATAAAAATCAGCCATTATAAGAGGGGTTTGTTCCTGATTTCTATGCCACTCACATGCATGTGTCTAATACTCCTTTTTTCTCTGAATTGATCAGACTGACTTATAGCCCTGACTCAACATTGCTCCCTTTGGCACTTCACTCATACTTCAGCCCCACTCTTGATTAAGGAACTGAAATAGAACTGTATTCAGTCTATTTTCCTCATTAACTTTATTTCTCTACCTTCCGACTTTACAATGACTTATACACATGCTATCACCAGTATTGTGGCTATAAAAACATTATTTCATTTTTCTCATGATATAGATCATTGGTTCTCATTAAAAGAATGTATGCTATTCTCAAGAACAAAGAGTTAGATACTTTTGTCCCCAAATGTATAACCATAAAACACTGTGGAATGGTTCCCTTATCTTTTTAGACCACTGAGTGGTTGAATGGAACTTTGGTTCTTCATGGCTAGACTGACATGAATATGCTCTAATTATAATTAAATCTTTTCTTTTACTGATATGAATAGGGACTTTAAGTTTATTTTTAAATATGTTACTTCCAACCAGAGTGCTCTCTGCTTCTCTGCTTCTCTTCAGATTTGACAGAGAAATATTTATCTGAAATTAACTTAATTTGGAAAGTTCAAGAAGGATAAATATATCTGGTTTCTTATGAGCAGTGAAGATCATGTCCCAGAGCATAGAAAGAAACAGAAAATAGTTTTGCAGAAATAGGACATACACATTATTAGTAAAACTATTAATAAAACTAATGCTTAATTTCAAAAGTTGAAACACAGATTTGTACCTTAAAACAGCTTGAAGCCAACATTTAAACAACTTGCTAACAATTTTAGATGGAATACTATATTCTTTAGCTTAGGACAGGGGTAGGCAAACTTGGCTCTTTTACACCTTGTGGACTTCAACTGCCAGAGTTCCTGAGTCCGCCAAGCTGTCTTAGGAATTCTGGGAGTTGAAGTCCACAAGATGTAAAAGGGCCAAGTTTGCCTACCCTTGGCTTAGGAGAGTTCAGTAACTCTGGAATGCAACTTGTGCATTTTGGCTTTCCTTCTATTTGAACCTACATGCACCAAAATAAATATCAGAGGCTTTGCAGGATGAAAGATGGTGGTTAATAATGATATCTGTACCTAGAACCATGATGGCGAACCTATGGCAGAGGCCCAGAGGTGGCACGCAGAGCCCTCTCTATGGGCACGCGCACTGTCGCCAGCTGCTCTTCTGGTTTCCGGTGCTCACATGCACGCCCACCAGCTGATCTTCACGGGTGCTTGAGCACCGGAAAACAGCCTGAAAATGGCCTCAAAAACATCCGAAAACATCCAAAAAACAGGTTGGTTTTTGGTCTGTTTTCCGGTCTTTTTTGGGCCATTTTCTGGCTGTTCTCCAGGCCAAAACCAGCCTGAACCCAGTCTGAAAAACGGCCAAAAAACAGGCATGTGCGCACCAGCCAGCTGGTCTTCGGGTTTCCAGCGCTCTGGCATGCAAACATGCACGTACATGCACGTGTGTTCCAGTTTGGGCACTCGGTGCCGAAAAGGTTCGCCATCACTGACCTAGAAGAATAGATTTTTTTTTCCTCTTTAGGCAGGCAATAGCTGTAGTATTAGTTGTAGAATTGTTTCAGTGCAATATTGCCTGTATTTACTTTTGTAAATATTAGTGACTGGTTTGGAATATACATAATGCCTGGAGGCTTTTTAAATGTAAGAGATTTTATATTATAGTTGTACTTGTTGGAGCTTGTAATCCATTGTGGGATATTCTGAGTTCTAAGATGCACATAACGTTATCAAATATCTTCTTTGACATCACACATTTTGACAACCATCTTATTTTGCATTTATAGTTATCGAAAGAGATGGGGGCATTTGCCAATTTCTTTTTTAAATAAAAAAAATAAATAAATTCTAATTTTTCTGCCCTGGCTCAGGATTTTTAATTATTTTTAATTGTTGTTAGTTGCTTTGTTCTTTTTTTTTTCTGCTTTGCATAGTTTTACATTGTTCCCTTTATATTATTTACTTACATTTCCAGCACATTTATTTTTTGTGTGTATTCTTGGCTTGGACCACATGATAAATATTTGTTTGGTTTTCATTTGGAACCATGCAGAGAAAGAATTGTACAAACGTTCATGTGTGCATCCTTTTTCTAACATATGTTCCCTCAGTACATGTATTTTCATGGATCATTTCCCAGTGGCAAATCCCCCAAATCCAGAAACTCCTGATTTTTCAGATCCTGCTACCATGTATTCAAGGGTGGGTTCTACTTACCTTTACTACCAGTTTGCAGTGGGGCCACGAGCATGTGCGCATTTCACTCATGCACACATGCAATCTTCTGCACAAGCACAGAAGCATTTTGATGACGTTGGGGTTGGTAGGTGGAGCCTCCCGCCAGTTTTAATACTGGTTCTATAGAACCGGTGCGAACTGGGGGCAACCCACCACTGCATGTATTCAAGGTCCAAGTGGCTATTTTAATAGAAAAGTTTTAATGTCAGCTACATCTGCAGACTCGGAGGATATAATACAAGCCTCCATCTCTTGTGAACTTGTAAGAGGTTGGGCAACACTGCAATGTCATAGAAAAGGTTTAGGGCTTTCATGCAATGCCCTGATGCTGCTTTTATCAGCCTGACACCCCTTTGTCCCCCTATAGAAGCCACTGCCCCATAAGCCAATTCTTCATCCCTTCCTAATAATTACTTATACATTATGAAACATGCTTAGTTGGAGTCCGTCAGACCTTTCAGCTATCTACTTCATCAAATGAATATATGATTATTTCATGGTTTGGCATTTTGGAGGCAACCTGGCTATTAGCGTGTTTCTTTCTAACTACATTCAGGTCTCAAGAAAAGAGCACATACCAAGACACATTTTCTGACTTCAGGCATATCCATCTAATTTGTCATTAACTTTTTAGCTCTGTGATTTAATGCTGCCTTTGACTCCTTTTCCTGGTTGTTGCTTGATTATTGATTTCCCCTCTCTCCTTTATTTGTTCAGAGCAATAATTTGTGCTCAGTACTTTGGACAAGGAAAGAAGTTATATTTGTCCCCGGAATCACCTGCCATCATTTTAGGACTTCTCTGATTTAATCACTTTATACCATAAACTCAGGAAGTGAGAATTAATGATTTATCATCACCTGTTAGTGTCAGCTAATAGTATACTGGGCTTTTCATCTTTTTTTTTCCTGTGATGACATTTAAGCTCCTGCTTTAGGCTGCCTGCAAGGGTTCTGTTGCTGTCCTGTATAGATCTAGTAAACATTTTAGATGTGCATATCCACTGCTTTAATTATCTGCATTATACAATCCCGCCTTGCACTTTGGAGAGATATGCTAAGAAGCTTCTTCGTTTTCCTTCTGATCATACTGCAAGTTGTTCTAAATATATCCTAAGGGTTGTAAATTGCATGACAATTGAACTAAAAAGCATTCTAGTTCTGTTTTTTTTTCTATACCATTTAAACTATTTCCCCTAGTTTTCATTTTTTGAGGGGCGGGGGAGAGAAGAGTATTTCATCATGTCAGAAATTCTACCAAAATAATATATTATCAAATAATATCAATTATTGATTTTTTTCCCCCTGACATGCTATTTTTCTTTGCAGAATTCCAAAGAAATTGCAATTTAAAAGTCCAGAAGGCTATTTACCGCTATGATGTAATCTCTTTGTTTGCTAGATGCCAGGGTTAGGATATAGATTAGATCCTTATAATCAAAATAGTAAGCCATGTTTTACTCTTTTTTTTTGTAATTTTTATTAGAAACTCTGGGAGGATTTAAGTAATCCTTTAATCGTTATTATTTGGTGATGACATTATTTTGACAACAGCAAGGATAGTGGATTGCAACTCTCTATCCAATTTTTAGTTTATTTCAGTACAGTTTTAATTTTATAGTATAAATTTGAGAAAACAAATTAAGACAGTAGAAAATAGTTACAAAATTATTGGATTTTATTTCAGACTTTCTGCTGATACATATTTTTTTGAGGTCTGTTGACTGGATCAATCAAACACATTGATTTTTTTTGTTTTTTAAATTTCCTTTATAATATGAAACAATATTATAACAATATGGCCACTTTATATTCTTCAAGCTGATAGAAAAAATGGCACAGCTTTACAGAAGTGAAGTTTTGAAATAAAATAAAGTAAAATGTAAAACTTTTTTTTTAAAAAAAATCTTCAACGAGGAACTGTCAACATTAATTAATCACCACTTAAGTATTGGTATTTTTCTTGAAACAGTGGAGATAGTTATATATATTTATGTATAATAGTTTAACTAAATAAAGAAGGAATCATGGTTCATTCCATCTGATATTTTTAAATGAATCTCTTAACTTTTTTATTTAAAAAAGCTCTAAACCTGTCTTTACATTTAAGTGCGATATTTGAAATTAGTTAGATTTTTATTATGAATATATCCAGTTTTGTTATCACTGTGTATTTTATAAATTGTTCCTCCCATTCTTGAATTTTTTCCAGGGTTTCAGTTTTCCAATGTTTTGCCAATGTTTCCTTTCATTGCCAGCATGCATCTTAATAGATTGTAATACTTTTCATTAATGCTGAGATTGATTGATGGATTGACTGCCATACGTATTTTCTCCGAGATGATTTGTGTCCAATTTCAGATCTTCCAACACTAGTAAAAGTATACATGGTTTCAATCAAATGTAGTTTTTAAAGTTTCCTGAAATATTTTGATAGATTTATTTCCGATATGTTTCCCATAACCACTACATCTGGTAGAAGGTTTCCTTGTTTCCTAACCATGTCAGATCTCAGGATTGTCATTCATATTTACATGCTGTTTAGATTTTGTAATATTTAAAAAGGAGTATTGTATCTAGAAGAAAGTTATTCATTGCTGTCAGGCTAACAATGACTTCCTTCTAAGTAAATGAGGGCTTTAAATTCTGGAAGTTGTAGTATTAATACATCTGAAGAAGTATGAATACAAGCAAAAAACAATTAAGAAAACCTACTGAAGTTCAGTGTAAAATTTTGTTTCTTGGCAATCTCAATTTTTAACAACTTAGGTGACTCTGATTGACATTGGCATGAGCTTACCTCATTTCCATCTTTAAATGTTACTTAAACTCAGTGGATAAGAAGTATGTTTCCTTTTTTTTCAAATAATTTCATTGAGATTTACAAAATAAAAGATAAAAGCTACTACCAAAATACAAAAAAGAAAAATACAGAAAAAGAAAAGAAGTGTGGAAAAGAAAAAGAAGTAATTTCCCCTTCATCCCAGCAAATGAAAATTATTTTAGTAGCTTATCACTAGTAGTTTTCTAATATAACATAGTTCCCTTCACACCGTAACTGGTCTCTTAACTAAAAAAAACAAAATCCCAAAGCCTCATCATTCATTCTTTATCAGCAAAAGTCCAGTAAGGGAAGTCAGATATGGCTAATTCTCTATTTTAACCCTGATCTGGATATTCTTTCTGTATTCTTTCTTGGGAGTTTTAACCCTCTTAATTGTTAACCCCTTCAAGTATAGTCCCAGAGTTTGATTTCTGTTCATCTCTCTTTATGTCTCAAGAATATTTCAGAACTTTGGCAGACTTTTAGTCAAAACTCAGACTTCTTTTATATATCCAGTAATTTGTCTTTTTAAAAAATCACTTCTCATAAAGTATTTTAAGACTTTCACAGACCTCATTTCAATGGTGGGTTGCTACCAGTTCACCTTGGATCAGGCGAACCGGTAGTAGCAGTGGCGGGAGGCTCCACCCCCCCAGACATCTCTGCGCATGCGCAGAAGCATCGCACGCACGCACCAATGAGCGAACCGATAGTGACAGGATTTGAATCCCACTACTGCCTCATTTGTACATTCAGTCGGAGAAGGCTATTCAAATCAGCTTACAGGTAATTAAATTAAAAAGCAAAGGAACACCCATCAGTTTTATTTATATATCCCATACAGCCCTCTCCATATTTTTCTCATTGCTTGACCCATTTAAATCCACATACACATTAATTTCAAACTTATCTGGGGTATCTTGTTCTTTTTCTGTAATTTCATTAATACCCAATCTATCTATAATATCAAATAATTTCAATGGCCAATATTCAAAAATATTTATCAAATCTTGTTTCTATAGTCTTTATTAATGAGACAAATATATTATCCTCTAGGTCTCTCTAGGATCAAACACAAAGTCTCATTACTGTGTTTCCTCTTTTTTTAAAAAAGCCAAACAATTGCCATATACCAAGGGAAGAATTTTTCTAATTAATTCAAATTTATAATTACAAATCCATCTGGACCTTTAATCCATTGTTAACTTCTCAAAATCCATATCCTAAGCACCTTTTGTTCTTTAATCCAAAAAATAATATTTTTCCAAAACTTTTAAAATCATATTAAAAAAAAAATTCTTTCTCCAAGGGGAAGGCAACTTACCCAGTGAACACAATAAAAACTTGCTGATCCAATCAGTGTTAATCTTTCCAAAACAATGAAAAGTAAAACAATACAATACAAACATTAAGAAATTAGACTTGATCACAGGGGTTTTTTTTGTCCTTAAGAAACTTCATTATACATACTGTATGATATCTGAGATGATATTCCTTGATTCCCAGCCACTCAACTCATAAGACCACAATTCATGTGGTCGACTCATGAGAAGTTGCTGTCTGGTGTGCATATGGGTGCATATGGGTCAACAATCCTTCCTTCCTCTGGAGAGATTTTGCGGGACCAGATCTAGCATCCAATCTTGCTTTTTCTCATAAACACAGTCCCACTATCAGCAAAATGTCAGCTTACTAGAGCACTCAATGGAACTTCCAAAGATAGTATATTTCCTACAGGTTTCTAGTGAAACAGGAAAAGAAATATGTTCCTGAAGTTGATACTATGCAGTCATATAATTAAGCTTCAATATAATTTTGCAAGGTAAAAAATAATCTTAAGAATTGTGTACAATACTGTGCATTTAACATCGCAGCTAAGATGGCAAAAATCTGGACCCTCGGTTGAATGTAATTTCCCACATACCCAATTTTAGAACGGGGTTAGATACACCAAATGTTTAGTTATAAGGGGAAAAACTATGTAGCAAAAATATTTTAAGAAATGGGCTAACTCTGACCCATACTTTTAAAAAGATGCAGAAGCCCCAGAAGAGTTTCTTGATAAATGTGTCAGCCATAAATAATCTCTAGCTATTATAATAATCATAAAAGGAAAACAGGCTGCCAAAGAACACAGTGGCTGGACACCATCATAACTAACACCAACCAGAACACAGAAGAATTCAAAGAAATAGCGCAAGATTGGAAGATATTGAGAGACCTGACCCATGAATCACCAAGAGTAGGACATGACTGAATGGATAACATTAATAACACCATCATAATGATCACCTTTATCTTTTCAGTAAAATACTGAAGATAACACCAGCAACCTCTTGACTAGGTACACAAGGTGGACAAAGATCAATAGACAGTATGTTTCCCTCAAAGTAGTTTCCAATGAAGCTCTTGCACCAACAACTGCAGCTATCATCTGAAAAGTCAGTACTATTTAAATATAACTGGTAAATAGAAGTAACTTTAGTCCTATCAAATGATTCTACTGAACATAGTTGTGGTACAGGCCAGTGGTGGGTTTCAATTTTTTTTACTACCGGTCCTGTGGGTGTGGCTTGGTGGGCGTAGCATGGCTTGGTGGGTGTGGCAGGGGAAGGATACTACAAAATCCCCATTCCCTCCCAATCAGCTGAGACTTGGGAGGCAGAGAATAGTTGGGGGTGGGGCCAGTCAGACTTTTTACT
>JANHZT010002365.1:0-15827 GCA_032468215.1 Stegonotus admiraltiensis
TTATCATATAACAGATAAGCATGCCAACCATATAGCAAATCATGTCCTTCTACATTTAACATTCTTTCTTCTGTCAGGTTCAACCAGTCACTAATATGTGATAGAACAGCTGCCTCATAATACAATCTCAAATAATTGCTATATTGACCACTACCCACAGAGATGAATTGGGATGTTGTTTCCCCTGCATTCCATTCTCCAGAAAAAAGCTGAATTTTATGTAAAATATAATCTCAGTCTCAGCATGGAACATTAAGATGTGAATTAAAAGCATTTGCATCCCACTGTGTTTCTCAGTGGTCACAAACTATGAAATTCTTAGTGTCTTGAACATTCAATTTAAAATACAAGAAAGATCATGTTTCTCAGTGGAAAATGATCGCTGACTGCCCATTTAACTACAATGTATTATCGGATGAGGTTTCTAATCCAGCAACAAAAGACTCTTAAGAGATGCTAGGTAAAATCCAGAATTAGTTGATTTAATGCATTAGTCATAAATCTTATTGATTTACAATCCCACTGACTTTGATGAAAAGCTATTCATCATCTCAATTGGGATCCGATCTACACTTGATCTATTAGCAATCCCAGGCAAATCCACAACAGATACAGTATTTCTAATATTGGTGAGCACAAGTTATTTATTATTTCAAGTATAGTATTAATAGTTAAAACTATTTTTTCTATGAAACTTTAGATGTTTTTATGAAAAAAAGAAAATGCCCATTCAAACATATGTGCCAAATTTAATTTTGGTCGAGTTAAAAATCTATAGGACAATATTTTGCAAATCCAAAAACATTGAACTTTTGAATGAAGGCAAATATACATGTCCCATGATAATGTTGCAGGATCCAATCTCCGTCACTGGGACCAGACGTTTAATGTTCCAAGCATTTGGACTTGTGCTGGAGCCCATGCTCAGGGAACTTCTCTCTTACTACATTCTCTCATCACATTCTGGTGAGAGAGAAATTCCTTGAGGATGGGATATATATATATATACCCTGTTTCCCCCAAAATAAGACATCCCCTGATAAGCCCAACTGGGCTTTTGAGTGCATGGCAATAAGGCCAAGCACTTATTTCAGAGTTCAAAAAAATATAAGACAGGGTCTTATTTTTGGGAAAACATGGTAAAGATAGAGAGAGAGAGAGAGAGAGAGAGAGAGGGGAGGGAAAGGGAGAGGGGGAGAGGGAGAGGGAGAGGGAGAACGAGAGAGAGATACAAACAAACAGACATACATACATACATACCAGTACACACACACACACTCCACTGCCCTAAACATTAGAGAAAACAAACTTCCATTAGTCCCTCCAATAAATAACTCCTATAAACCTCATCCACTTCTGTGACAAAGCTGTAATACTGTTGTCCTCATTGTATATTACAGAATGAAGGAATTTGGAAGATATCAAAGCTTTCAGAGATTGTAATATTAGATTTAATGTATTTATTAATAGATAAACATTAAGGACATAAAAGTTTCTATGCACTTTTAGATTCATAAAATTGTTAATTTAAAGTTTTAATGTTTCCAAATATTCATCCAAGTCAGATCTACCAGATTTATGGATTTTATTTTATGAAAATAACCAAAACATCATAATTGAGAAATTAGAAATCTGTATGTGAAATGCAGAGAAGAGTCTATTCTAATTAGGAAACTGTTAGATTAACTGTTAGTGCTACAGAGCAGATTGTAATGAAATGTAGCTATTTATATTCTGGCAAGTATTCAGAAAGCAAACCCTCTATCTGCAGGTGTAACATAAAATGTTAGTGTAAATATAGAACATGCAGACTAATTATATTTGGAAATGACAGTACTATTTTGATATCCCTCAAATTTCAACAACGCTCAGAATTATCAGTAGGTTACTCTTGAAAGTATCTGCATCATTTTTTTGTTGTTGCTTTACCTTTTTAAAAAAACTCCTGGTGATAGTATGGACAAGTTCTTGCAGTCATAAGTTATTTAATGTATATCCAAGTCAGTGGGCTCCAAAATCCGAGATAGCAAACACAACCAAACAGGTCCCTAGGGAACACACACACACACACACACACACACACACACACATTAGTACTCACTGCTCTCTACTCCACTTTTTCCCACTTCTACTACATCTACTCCTATTGTTCTTCTAATATTACTTCTTATGAGTCCCACTGCTGGAAAACAGTATTGTTCTATTTGCTTTATGATGCTTTGTGAACACACAGTGACACTACTGCTGCAGAGATGGGCAGAGAAGCCAGCTGCTTCTCTGCTCATCTTTATAGCCACAGTCGCTGTACTAGCTAGAAAGAGAACTTAAAGGGACAAGATAGCAACAGCACAGGCCTGGCCATTTCATAGACAGCCTGACTTCTCACAGTCATCTGGCTGTCTAAAGCAGAACTAGACTGCTTTTATAATCTCTTGGTTTTTAGCTTGATGCCTTAGCTATGGCACCAAACTGATTGCATGATCTTGGTAATAAGAAATATTGGAAGCAAATCTTATATTGCTTTGTGATCCAGTCACGAAGGACTAAGGAACATAACAGAAGAGAAAGTGAAAAGTGTTTTTTGATATCAAAGGACATAATACCATTCAAAAGGCCTGTATTCTAAAACTGAATTAAAATGCTTAGAATATTGGTTGAACAGTACATGTGGGATTTAGTATGTAATGACCCTATGGCAATGCTGCTTTTTCCTATAGAACAAACTTTTCTTACCAAGAGTTTTCAACATATACTGAACTGGTTCTTCTGGAATGCCTGGTTACTTTCTGCTAATGAAAAGGACAAAAATCTGTAATTCAATGCACCTAGACTAGACATAATGTTACAGTACAAGAGAATAATTTTCACTGTAAATCCCTGGTTGTCAATGTTAGGAAATGCACTTCCTTTTTTTCTTAATTAAGAAATAAATGGGCCAATGACTTTAAGCATGATACCTGCTTGATAACAGACAAATAGATGTTAAGCATGCCGGGCTGTCTTAGCTGAAATCCAGAAAGTGTTTGTGCTCTAAGAGTTGAAAGAGCTAATTACTTTTCCCCCCTTTTTTAAAATTTTGTTTAAGTGCTGATACTGCATGGTGCTAACAGGCAGACATAAAAGATGAGAGCAAATTCCTTACTGTGCTTAATTTTGTATCTCATAGCTGGTTCCATTGATCTTATGATCAAAGATCACTGAAACTAGAATTTACAAAGATCTCATGATGTAAGCAAGAGAAAAACCTACAACTTATAAATTATAGAATAAAATGGGCCTAATATATTTATGCAATTCCAGTTACTGGCAGTCTTTCAAGTAATCTCATAACTAATATGTAGTTTTACAATTAGGCATTAGATTTCTCATCGCAGAACACACATACTGTATATATTGATCTTGCCCTCACACAGATCAATTAGCAATTTCATTCACCCACTTTACAGGTTTTTTTCCCTTAGTATAGTGTCTATGAGAGCTTTGTTTTCTCATAAACAGTAAGTGTTCAGAGAAAATCAGATTGTTTGTCCATATGATTTTTCCTGATTATTATTTCCTTTAATATCAACACATTGTTTTAATTTATTTCATTATTTATTTCATTTTAAAAATTTGAATGTATCATTTTAACTACAAAAATGTCTAGAATCACATACTGTAGATGGGTGGAAAAGAAGTGTGAGAAATTTGAAGTATGAAAATTGATTTTAGACTGGGCCTTGAATTAGCTCTTTTAAGATATAAATCATGTTATCTACTTCCTGCCTCCTAAATAACATAATGCCAAGTTCCAACACATACCCCAATCAAATTCAGCCTTGACACATACTGGAAGAACAATAATGGACCCACTAAGAGCAGAAATTCTTAACTTAACATCTAGTCCAGTACTTGTAAGTTCTGAAAACTGTAAGTGACTCACAGCTATCATTTTCCACTTCTAATGTAGTATGAGAAACACCTTACCTGACACTCATGAGTTCCAAATGCATCCAGAACTAACAGACATTACTGAAGATATGATTTAAAAGTTCCATTACTGCAAGGCTACATTTTCTTTACAAAGCCATGGAATCTTTTGGTTGTATTTTCTGTTCTAATATTCAACTAGCTGAGTTTCCACAAAGACATGGCAATGCAGTAGAAGAACAGCCTTCTGTTTCCTTGCCATGCCAAATTTTCACATAGGGCCAAACTTAAGAGAACAGGTAGCTAAATCTTGGGTTGGCAGATAATTGTGATAAGATGTAAATAAGATTTTAAGGCAGCTGCCTAGAAGAGGCATGACTCAAATTTATCAGAACAGAAAGAATTGAAGATAATTCTTGAGTTACAATATTCCCTCTTCCTACAAAACAGAAAACAATTTGCAGACAGTTTGTTCAGATATACAGAGGTTTAATAAATTTACAACATAATCTAAATCAGGTGTTTCTATTTTTTTCTATTTGGTTTTTTGCCATTCTAGTGTTCTGTTGCCAGTCGATGAAATTAGCATCCATTTTTGTAGTTGTCAATGACAATCCAAAATAGAAAATAACTTTTTCCTTTTTTTATCAAGTATTTTTCTGCTCTTACACAGTTTTTACTGGTAACCATAAGATAATGCCTACTTCTGAAAATAAAAATAAAAATAAAAATAAAATTATATAGTTTCTTTGTTCTGAATGAATGACTTTATACTTAGTATAAAGTACTAAAGTACTCTTGCTTTCTGAGACCAAGTGCTATTTCATTTTTGTAATGAGAAAAATTACTTCAGCAAAGACGTATTTTTAATTTGACTGGAATAATTCATGCATTAGTTACCTCTTGCTTGAACTACTGCAATGTGCTTCACAGGTAGGTGCCCTTAAGGAACATTCAGAAGCTATAAATGGTCTAGAATGCAGTGGCACGGGCCTGTGGTGGGTTGCCCCCGATTCGCACCAGTTCTATACAACCGGTAGTAAAACCGGTGGAAGGCTCTGCCCATTGACCCTGACATCATCAAAACACTTCTGTGCATGCCCCATTGTGAACTGGTAGTAAAGGTAAGTAGAACCCACCCCTGGCACGGGCCCATTACTACTATCGTGTACCCAAAAATAAGACCCTGTGTTATATTTTTTTGCCACCAAAAAAGGCACCAAGTCTTATTTTTGAGAAAACATTTTTACTGCAGTTACACACAGAAATTAAATTATTCCCCGTGCTTCTGATTAGTCCTTGCCTGCTTAGATTCTTGTTAATATATTTGAGAAAGTTGGGTACTTTCTGCCATTATGCAACCATGTTTTGTTTAAATGCTAATGTTACTGAAGTATTTTAAACCTTTCCAATATGGACATCAAATGCTTTCCTATTCTGTAATTCATTTGCTTATTCATTCATAAGCACCAATCTAGAGAGCTGCAAAAATATCCAAGAAGAGGGAAAAAGTGGTAGCAGGATGATAGATAAACCTAAAAGCAAACAAAGGATTATTGATTACTTTCAAACTCTCTGCTTACAAAGCTCTCTTCAAGAACCCTGCAAATGAAATTTCTTCTTATCAGTTTACCATGCAGGCTCCAAAGAGACTGCAATGAAAGTCTCATTACAGAGGGTGAACAGTTCAAATTCCCTATCCACACTCCTGAATAAGCCTGACTATCCATCAAGCAGGAAACTGAAGATCTCTGCAAGCCCGTATTGAATACCTAGCACTAAAACCATTGGAGTCCACACATAATGATGGCTCATTTCAAAGAAATGAAAACTGATAATAGTGTTCTCTCTGTTTATTGCCCTTTGCTATGATTTTTATAGGTAAAATGTACACTTAGAGCTGAGTGGATTACTGAATAGTGCTTTAGGAAAATATGCAATTAAGATAACCCTTCAAGCCAAAAGCAATTCATTTTCATCAAACTTTGTATTACTCTCCCTCCCATGGGCAGGCTACAGTAGTTACAGCTAGATAGCCTGATAGATAAATATTATATCTTTAGAGTCACTTTGCTGTTTGAATAGAGTTCCTTTACACTGAATTTGGAATGACAAAATGAAGGCTCATGAACTTGGAATCTTTCCAGCTGTGGACTCCGAGAATTTTAAAAGTGAATAACTAATACTAACTTTGCAATACAGGGAAGAAAGAAAAATTCACATCCAGCATTTTACTCTTTAAATCCTGGCATTTGATTATAGGGTCTTTCTTCATCTTCAGTAGAGCAGATGTCAAAGTATAAATAATGAAGGACATGATCAAAACCAAACCAAATCAGAGTATCTAGTTTCAAGCATAAATCAGTGCTTGAAGTGTGTTTCTTGAATACTGATTCTGTAAAACAAATGACTTTAAAAACCAGGAAGAATATTAAAACATTAGGCAATCCAGTATCTAAGTACTAGCAATATCTATGTCATTCTGTAGCCAGCTATGATGATTGGAACAAGCTGTCAGAGGCCCTTTAACTGTCTATTGAATCTCACTGAATATAAGTATCTTTATTCATTCTGACAATGGACTGTACAGATGAATTATTAAAATGAAGAAATCAGTTCTAAGAAAGTAATAATTCAATTCAAGTTATGATTATTTTATATCCATGGGAAAAATGACTTTTAGAAGAATTCCATCAAGGATACATGAATCTGAAAATGCTTTTCTGAAATGAGTTGTCAGTGAAATTTCTGTAGAGATATTTTGATGGATTGAATCTGTCTTGATTTAATTCTTACATTTATTGCTACTACATTTGCTGTCACATACAGATGAAATATTTTTTGGATGCCTAGATTTATTTTTGAGTATAAAATGAAATATAGTATATACTTTATGAGTATATTTTTGAGTATAACATACATTTAACTTGAAATATTTTGCTTCCTTGTTTTATTCATGCTTACTATATTGACTTTCTCTCTCATCACACTACTCTCTTTTCTGCAATGTGGTTTTGCAATCCTTTCTACATATTTATCAAAACTATCTTATGAGGAACAAATGAAAAAAATTATGTTTTGAAAAATGTTTTATCAATTAATTGTTTCTTTGGGTATGTACTTCATGTGGCAAGAGTTGGATTCATGCAATTAGTTTTTGTAATGGAATTAAAGTATGAACTTTCATAATTTTGCATTTCTGTTTTTGTTGTAATGATTTTAATGCTGCTTTGAATCAAGAAAAGCACATTTCAATAATAAATACAAGTAATGATTAATGGGACTTGCAACAAAATGTTGCAGCCTGTAGAATTTGTACTCATGATTCCAACCACCCATGAGTTTCTTTTATGTGGGACTCCAAAATCTGCTTTCTGCCTCTTCTGCCAAAGTTTTATACTTGTTTTGTTCATCTCTATGTGTTGCCCTGAAACTGCAATTTGATATAGCTATTCATCTGCATGTGGTTGAATAAAATCAAAACTTGTAAACTAGTACAGCTCAAAGTTTGAAACTTTGTTGCAAACCAAATTTCGGACTTCCATTTAGTAAAACTCTCTGAATGGCCAACTGATGTCTAAAGTATTACAAGAAATCTTATAGAATTCAATTTAATTCTTCTCAGACTTATAACAACAAGATAATGTAAGTTTGTGAATGCTGTGTATTTATGAAACAGAGCAACCAGAATAATATTAATAAAACCATTATTCACTCCCTAGGTATTCTTATGTCTTCAGTATTATGTCCCTAAAACTGAGCATCATTGTTTCAGTCACAACTAATATTTTCAGAAGCATTTGCAATTTGGAATATCCGGTCAATATAATGATGAATTGTTGTTTTGAAATCTCAAAAATCTTACTAAATTAATCTTACATTGATCTATTATGCCATGTTTTTGACTCTGAGTAAAGAGTAGTCCAAATGGCAACAGTTATAAGTGATAAACTGTAGACACTTTTGCAAAAACAATTTAATTGCATTCATCAGCTCATCTGAATAAACACATCTGCAGTGATAATAATGCCATTATTTATGTTAGGAGGCTTGTTGTAATGTTTGTCACTACTCTCTAAATGGAGCTAGAATTTCAGTATAGGTAGAATAACAAGTTTAAATGGGATCTGTGTCATCTGATAAGCAATCTAACTACAGGAGTTGGCAGGCTCCTTTAGCTGATAGTAATTAGCTGATTTGATGTCACTGAACAGAGGTGCCTAGTCTGTTACTCTAAACTCTAGAGCCATTTCTGCTCTCAAAAGCCTGCTACAGCTTCCAGAGAACAATGCTTAAAAGTTATGACTAGAGTGCAACTTCTAATGTGACATACTATTTCTTAACCTCAATCAACTTTAACATGTGTGGACTTCAACTCCCAAAACTCTTAACCAGCACATATTAAAATTCCTGAAATTGAGAAATAGTGATATAACAGAAAAGGCAATATTAAATATACTACTGAAGAGTAGCAGTATTTACATTTTAATTATCATGCATTAGATGTAAAGATTACCTCAGTTCTATCACTAGCTAGCAGCCAATATATAACCACTATTTATGTTTCCTGTATGTATGTCTAGAATAGTGTTTTCCAGCTTGTGCCAGTTCAAGTTGAGCTGTCTGTTCACACTTTCAGTTTCAAATTACGTATAAGAAAATCCTTCAACTCTAAATGGCTACTACAGTGACAAATGTCCCCCCCCCCCGGGCCCTGGTTATAGCGCTCCACTGTTGTTTCTATTTTATTTTTACAAGTTTGCCAGGAGCATGGTGGCTCAAGAGATTGGATCACTGGGCAGGAGTTCAAGACACAAGAACTTCTGTGTGGCAGGGTTGAGCTCTCCTTTACTCCAGCTCCTGCTGGGGACTACAGCTCCTGCTGGAGCATCCCAAGGATAACGATGTCATCAGATAATCCTTTCAACCTGGAAGCACCTCAATATTTATGACTTGGGTACAAGTTTGCCATTAGAATAGTGAAAAGCTGTTTAAAAATAAACTAGTGATGTACAGTGCTATAATGGACCTCTTTTGTACTACTCTTCATTAGGTGACATTGACAAGAATTCTGCCATTTTTCTCTTCAGAAAAATTTTTCATTTTTCTCCTATGAAGGGTGGAGGTAAACATGATATAGAGTGCAACCCTCACTCTGAAACAAAAGAAATTTGGAAAGTGATTTCTTCACCTGGCTTCATTTTCAGTGGGTTTACAATGGCTTCAGGTTGCAGTATAGAAAAGTTATTACTCTTTTTTTGGAATAGGCCAGTAATTAAGATATTTGTTTCATTATATATACCCTTTTTGTGGAAACTGAGAATACATAATCACAAACTCAACGTACATAATATTTCATTTTCCATTTTTCTCCATAATAGAAAGGTTTGGTTTGGGCTGGATCAACAGAGTAGATGGAACAAGTTAGCTTTTGCATACAAAGCCACACATTGAGGTCTATCTAGGAACAAATCGCTTGGAAAATTCCTTAAGACCTTTTGGGTTCCAAAAACAGATAGCAACAGATACTATATAATGTGATCTTCAAGAGGCATCCCATATTAAGAAAAAAGGTATTGTGTTTATATGAACTTATTTTATTACAAAGTGAATAACACAAGTAATATATTTTTGCCCTTGTTATTGTTATTATTACTGTTATTGTTACTGTTAACATGATGTTGAGTACTGTAAATTTTCTGCCCTAAGAAACTACAATACTTGACAAAAAGAGAAAGGTATACACTCATTCAAGATATTATATCTTACAGCTAACATTTAAAGTTGTGTTATTGTGTTGATGGTCCAAAATGTTATAGCAAGGCAGTATTAATTCAAACTGTTGAATGGCTACATAAGTTAGTTAATGACAACATTTTGTCCATCCATAAAGCACAGCCTTGATGTCAATCTAAATGATCCTTGAAGA
Organism: Stegonotus admiraltiensis; assembly: GCA_032468215.1. Taxonomy (NCBI): domain Eukaryota; kingdom Metazoa; phylum Chordata; class Lepidosauria; order Squamata; family Colubridae; genus Stegonotus; species Stegonotus admiraltiensis. The sequence goes on from JANHZT010002365.1 coordinate 9,839, forward strand.
ATAGGTTTGAGCAACAACTGTCAAGATATTAGCTTATTCAAACATCAAAGAATGGTTTCCTATTCACAATGTTTGAGAAAAGACCATGCCTAAACTATGCTAGAAGAAAGTTGGTTCAAGAGTCCTTTAAGCCAGACTTTCTCAACTTGACATCTTTTATTGTGCTGACTGCAACTCTGGGTATTGTAATCTGAATTCCGAGAGTTATATTCTCAAAACACTTTGTGTGCATTTAATAACTTTCTTCTTCTGAATGTTATACTGAAAAGTACAATTCAACACCCCTGCAATTTGGAAGGGCTCAAGATTGACAGGCTTTGGGTATCACCTAAGCCAGAAAGATGCAGGGTGAGCACCTTTCATATAGATACTTTTTCAACATCCATTTGGATTTTATCCAGTCCTAAACAAAAAGACGAGTTGCTATTTTTTTTAATAGTCTTACTAACATAATTGCATGCCAATTTCTGGGCAAAAATAGACTTGAAATACCTTATGAATAAAATAGTTTCTAATGTGAAACAAAACACATTTAATTTTGGCAACATTCCTTTTTCAAGGAGGGTATTTTGCAGTACTGATCTAATGTGCTTCCCCTCCACCCTGTTCCAATCTGCCAATTGTAATAGAACATATTCATTCAGTCTGTGGGGGTCAAACTTGATTCAAAGCATTGATCTTAATTAGATGGATGAGAGCGAATGCAATGAAACCATTTGTTCCATATGTTTACAAATTTGGGAAGGAATAAAGAGTTAAGATCATCATTAATGTCTAGAAACAAATCTTTTTTGGATATTTCCAAATGAATGTCTATAAGATATGATGCAATGAAATAACATTTCAGAATTACAGAAATCAATCAGAAGATGGAAATTATATATTTTATGAAGAGCAAAAGCAGCCTATTTCCATTAGCAATCAACTTATTAGGTTATTAAGAAGCAAAAGTTGAATTGCTTTTTAGTAATATAATTTGCCTTGTAATGTGAGACATTAGAAATACCTTTACAATGTATAAGAAAATATTTGATTTTCTACCATATTGTATTCAGATATGTTATTGGTAAAATGATAATAACAAAGATCAGTAGAAACAGGTCCCTTCTCATAAATTACCCATTAATAGATAAAAAGCTCATTGTCTGAGTGTCAAAACGTCCTTTTAGTTTTCATTTAAATTTTAGCATGATTCATACGAACATTCTACTTTTTATTTCCTTTCGGGTGCATTTGAGAACACCAAAAGTCTGAGGGTGGAATTTACAGCAGTTGTTGTAACATTTAAATTTTCAGGGCTTTGAAACAGGAAGGTTCTAATTTAGGATGATAAAAAAAACTGTGCATATCTAGATTAAATATATTCCTCTAATTGCAACCATAATTGTTAGAACAATTTAACCATTTAACTAGGCATACGTGATGATATCTGCGCGAATGCATGTCTGTGTATGTATGCATAAATACCTTTGAACTTTTGTAATGGCAAGGGGCCAGATCCATCATCTGCCAGATTTTTCCTCCTGTAGCTTCAACAGTTTTCCAACAGAGTTGAAAATGAGAAACTATGTCTCTACTCTGTCTACTTTTCTCTGTCTTTAAAGGCTTCACTCTAGACCTCACAGTATGGAACATTGCCTTAATGTTTAATTATGGCCAATAAAATAAATTCACAATACCTTACAAAAACTTAGTAACTTTACTTATATGATATAGACCTGAGGTGGATTACACACTAGAGAAAAATTCCAAAGATGAATAAAATTAATGACTTATTTACATAAGAAAACATGTTTTACAACATATAATGAGATTTCTTAAAATATACAATAAGTAATTCTTAGATTAAATAAATTCTTCCTGAATGATCCCCAATTCTGGTTACCAAAATAAGAAACATCATCATGTTTCTTATTTTGGTATTATCATCATGAAGCCAGGTGAGATCCTTGGTGCCATTTTATGCCGCCAGAGTTGCTAAAGAATAATGCCAGTTGGTGGTGCCCGTTTTGGCATCTCTTTTTCTTATATTTATTTATTTATTTATTGGTTTGATTTATATGCCGCCCTTTCTCCGGAGACTCAGGAGAAATATGTGTCACATGGGTCACATTCCCCAGGATTGGGGCACTGCCATTATTATGGCCATATTCAAAAGGAAAATGGGATGATCCAGCTAATTATTATCCAATAGGTTTGTTGAGAATTATTAGCAAGCATTCTGCCTGTCACATGAACTACTGTACAGGATTATATCAGTGGTGGGATTCAAATTTTTTTACTACCGGTTCTATGGATGTGGCTTGGTGGGAGTGACATGGCTTGGTGGGCGTGGCAGGGGAAGGATACTGTAAAAATCTCCATTCCCATCCCACTCCAGGGGAAGGTTACTGCAAAATCCCCATGATCAGCTGGGACTCAGGAGGCAGAGAATAGATGGGGGTGAGGCCAGTCAGAGATGACATTTACCAGTTCTCCAAACTACTCAAAATTTCTGCTACTGGTTCCCCAGAACTGGTCAGAGCCTGCTGAATACCACCTCTGGATTATATACTGTAGAGCCAGATTCAGTTTTGGACAATGAGCAGGCTGGTTTTCATTACAGTTGATTCATCATGGAACACGTCTTAGTCAGAGGTGGATTTCAGCAGGTTCTGACCAGTTCTGGAGAACCGGTAGTGGAAATTTTGAGTAGTTCTGAGAACCGGTAGAAAAAATTCTGGCTGGTCCTGCCCCCATCTATTCTCTGCCTCCCAAGTCCCAGCTGATCAGGAGGAAATGGGAATTTTGCAGTAACCTTCCCGTGGATTGGGAAGGGAATGGAGATTTTACAGTATCCTTCCCCTGGAATGGGGAGAGAATGGAGATTTTACAGTATCCTTACCCTGCCACGCCCACCAAGCCACACCCACCAAGCCATGCCATGCCCACCAAGCGACATTCACAGAATCGGTGGTAAAAAAATTTGAAACCCACCACTGGTCTTAGTCCTATGATACCATTAAAAAAAATTAGCTGCATAGATCTCTTTGATTCAATATCTAGAGCAATCCTTTTGGGGAAGTAAAGTAATATAACAATGGACAATTGTGTCTTATATCCATCTACAATTTAAAGTTAATTGTTAATTTCTATTATTATTCCCATCCAAAAAACTCCCACAACAAAAATCTGAGCAGCTGTAGTGAAGGAGTTCCACAAAACCTGCAGTGCATGTTCCTTCAGCTATATTTAAAATACCTCTAAAACGTAATGACTAAACCTCTAATGGGGAATGACTAGCTCAAGCTTGGAATCAGCCAAATTATTTATTTATTTATTTATTTATTTATTTATTTATTTATTTATTTATTCAAATTTATATGCTGCCCTTCTCCCAAAGGAATCAGGGCAGTGAACAGAAGTTAAAAACATACAAACATAAAAGAAAACACTAATTAAAACCAATTAAAAGCAGAATAATTAAGTAATAAAACAATAAAACCCAAGAATCAGGATCAGCCCATTTGTTGGAATAGCCTTTAGGCCTCGACGGAAGAAGCAAAGATCAGGCGCTGTCCGGAGCTCAGTGGGTAACTCATTCCAGAGGACAGGAGCGCCCACAGAGAACGCTCTAACCCTGGACGTCGCCAGCCAACATTGTCTGGTCGACGGTACCCTGAAGAGGGCAGCCCTGTGAGAGCAGACAGGATGGGGGGAGGCAGGCAGGAGATGGTCCTGCAAATACGCCGGACCTAAACCATGAAGGGCTTTATAGGTAAGAACCAGCACCTTGAAGCGGATCCGGAGGACCACTGGTAACCAGTGTAGCTCGCGCAGGAGAGGTGTTATACGGGAGTAATGGGGGGCTCCCGTAACAATGATTGTTTCTATCCATAAAAAAAGCTATCCTTAAACTCTAAAAAGTTCTATAATTTTAGTAGGACTTTGCTTCCAGTGCACTTCAAAACGTACTGCAGCTGAGCCAGACATGTATTAGTTCAGCTGCTGAACACAGATAATGGTATGAGACCACAGGTGCAGAGCTGGATTTTGAACACTAGAAAGACCACCTACTAAGATGCTCTCAGCCTTCTCTTTCCATTTATGGTATCTATGATAATTGAGATATTTTAGATAAAACTTTAAAGTAAAACTGCATACATTACAATACCCAGCAGCCACAGCCAGAATTGCCAGTGAAACGTGAAATTCAGCAATCATCTGGAAGGTTACAACTTACCCCTGCTTAAGATCAACTTGCAAAAGTTCTTTCTAGCTATAAGTTTGTTTCTGCTTTGCTGTCTGCTTGAACAGTACTTACTGTAGCAACAATCAATCCATCAAGCCTCAATCATCTTGACCACTTTTTTTAACAAATTGTTTTAACTGCCAGTCAGAAGGTACCTGTAATTTATGTAGCCAACTCAGATAACCTAATTCAGAAGTTAGTTTGTAACTTTAAAAAAATACAAAAAAAATATTAAAACTTGAATGTTTATTAATAGAAAGGAAAATGGAAAACATTTGAAAAGTGAAACACAGATTCTAAATAGAAATCTGAACATAATTTCAGCCTGTATTGTTGAAGAGGAGTTTTTTATTTGCCCTGATGCATTGAAGAGGTCAGATCAGACTTACAAGTAATTTATAAAATCTCTCAAAAGATCATTATATTCCAGATTTAAAAGCTGGGTCTTCCTATCACAATTCAGAATTAGTTTTAATAATTTGTGCTGCCTTTTGTGTTTTGGAAGTATTTATTTTATTAGACTAAATCTCTGTAACTCTGTATAAATCCACACTTCTATAAATTCGTTATCAAATCACCTCATGCATTCCCAAAATACGCTACCAGTTGACATATACTTCAGATCCTAATGGGTTATATATTGAAAATAGGTAACCTCCAATCCAGACTGTGCATTCATTTTCTTTTTCCTTTGACAAACCAGGGTAGAAAAAGAATAAAGTAATTTGAAAAAAATAGATTAAGAATGGCAACATATAGAAATCATCAAAATTATTTTTAGATTTCATTTATACGTTACAACTATTCCAGAGGCCAGCTCACTTTGCATAGAATTTTTTTTTCTAAAATCGAGCTAAAGATCTGTAATGATCTTTAGTATCTTTACAGATACAACCTCTCCATCAATATTGTTTCCTCCAAGTAGTAGGTCCTTACTTAGCATGGTCTTCGTAATATTTAGGACTACAGGTGTTGTTCACTTACAAACTGCAATTGAAACCTGCAACTCTGTTACTAAAGAACATGGTTTTAAAGTGAAAATCACATCTGCACTGACTTATGATGGCAGTTATAGCAGTTTCAGGTGCAGTGAATCACATAGTTATAAAGTGCAATGACACATGAACATGAGTTATGATCTCCAGCTAGCTTCCCCATTGACTTTGCTTGTCAAAAGTGGCAGTGAGGGTCCCAAATGGTGATCATGTGATTGTGGGCTGTAAAGCACTATGTCAAGTACACAATTATGAGTGATTACAATGACCAGAATGAGTAGTCTTTGAAAAACAATGAACACAAACTTGCAAGTTAATTGTTCCAGATTTGGTTCACCAACACTGTGCTAGGGAGTAAATATCCTTTCCATTCTCCTTAATAGAATAGTAATGTGTGAAATCTGTTGATAATAAATAGGGCAAGAAGGCAACTGAATTAATTCCACTACAGTCTTGTTTGGACACTGGAAAGGATAGTTTTGAATTCTTTGAGGTTGTCTGTGTTCTTAGAACCATACAAGTTCATATACTATCAATCCTGAAAAGTATTGTTAGAGTTCTGGTTATAAAATCCTACCTCCTACCTCTCCGACCGGTCGCAGTTTGTGTTGGCAGGGGGGCAGAGGTCGTCCTCTAGGCACCTGGTTTGTGGGGTGCCGCAGGGGTCGGTTCTCTCTCCCCTACTGTTGTTCTGTTTCCCCCTGCGTCCGAATTCCAGAAACAAGTTACACACACACACCAGCTACACCAACACGGTTTACTT
>JANHZT010002365.1:15927-30893 GCA_032468215.1 Stegonotus admiraltiensis
TCAGCTGTACATCTCCACCCCAAACCACCCCAACGATGCCCTTGAAGTGATGTCCCGGTGTTTGGAAGCTGTGCGGGCCTGGATGGGGAACAACAGACTCTGACTCAAACCCTTCAAGACTGAGTGGCTGTGGATGCCGGCATCCCGATATAGTCAGCTGGTTCCATCGCTGACTACTGGGGTTGAATCATTGGCCCCCACGGAAGGGGCCCGCAACTTAGGCGTCCTCCTTGAAGCCTGCCTGTCATTAGAGGAACATCTGATGGCTGTGGCCAGGGGGGCTTTTTATCAGGTTCGCCTGACACGCCAGTTGCGGCCCTTTCTAGATCAGGACTCCCTATGCATGGTCACTCATGCGCTGGTCACTTCCCGCCTGGACTACTGTAATGCTCTCTACAAGGCGCTCCCCTTGAGGGGCACCCGGAGGCTTCAGCTGGTCCAGAACACAGCCGTGCAGGTCCTTATGGGAGCGACCAGACGCTCCCATGTAACACCACTCCTGCGTGAGCTGCACTGGTTGCCGATTGTCTTCCGGGTGCGCTTCAAGGTGTTGGTGACCACCTTTAAAGCACTCCATGGCTTGGGGCCCGATTATTTGCAAGACCGTCTTCTGCCGCCAATGGTTTCCCACAGACCAGTTCGGTCGCACAGAGGGGGCCTCCTCAGGGTGCCGTCAGTCAGGCAGTGTCGGCTGGCGACCCCCAGGGGGAGAGCCTTCTCTGTTGCGGCACCTGCCCTCTGGAACGACCTACCCCCAGGGATACGTATTATTCCAGATCTTCGGACGTTTCATCGGGCCCTTAAAATCCATTTGTTCCAGCTTGCCGGTCTATCCTAATCCATATGGGGTAGTTTTAATTTTTATATTTGTGTTTTATTGGGGGTGTTTTAAATTTTAAATTTTATGGGCCAAATTGTTTAATATTTTTAATTGGGTTTTTAACTTTTGTAAGTGTTCATTTTACTTTGGCTGTTCACCGCCCTGAGTCCTGTTGGAGAAGGGCTGTATAGAAATTGATTAAATAAATAAATAAATAAATAAATAAATAAATAAATAAATAAATAAATAAATAAAAGTTCTTTTAAAAATATCTTCTGGGGAAGTGCTGATACAATACATCATTCTCCATGTGGGCCTGTCAAAATCATCAAGACACAATGCAAACTCCACCGCTTTTGAATGAGTATATGAAACATCAAAGTATGTTTTGGGCAAAATCTTGCATGGCAAAATTTGCCCAAAGAAGTGGGCAAAATCTTGCATGGCAAAATTCTGTCTCTTATCCTTCAATTTGGAAACCTAGCTTGCAGGTTTTACTGGTACAACACATCTCTCAGAATCAATTTTAAAATAGCCTGTTCCATATTATAGGCAGTGAAAGCATAAAGACTGAAAAATGTATTATGTACCTGTTCCTATAGCAGAAGTATTTTGCCTTATACTTATGCTGATGAAACATGTTATCCATACTGATGAAGCGTAAATAGAGCTATGTTGTGACAATGTGCAATGATAATGCAATAATAATGCATTTGAGTATAGCTCCTTAAATAAGGTTATTTTATATAATCTTGAATATATTGTAGCAATGTAATTTTATTACACAATGGTTCATAAAACTTTAGAGGAAATTGTGTAGCAGAGAAACTGATTAAACATTACCCTAAATGAATATATTTGTAATCTTTTTCCAAGACCAATGCATGAATGAAAGCCAGGAAAGTTAATATAAATTTGACATGAGAACAAAGACATTATCCCAAAATTGTAGAATGAGTCAGATTATCATAAAGTGATGGGAAGTGATAGGGTACAGCATTCTGAGTCTTTTGCAAGGAGTTGTGAAAGGAGTGAAAGATTCCTGCCATTGCCTTAATTAAGCCACTGTTTTTCTCTGTAAAATGATGCCCTAATCTGATTGTGAAATATAATTTGGGGGCACATAAAAGAAATACATTTTAAAAAACCAGGCCTCTTGTGTGTCTAGATTTTATTTAATTCCAATACTTCAAGTGAGGATAAAATATATAAATTTGATAAATAAATAAATAAATAAATAAATATGCCCAACTACAAGGGAAAATTATTTCTCTTCTGAAAAATAGAAGAAAGTCTTACTGTGTCTAAATAGTCTGTCATTCTAAAGTGCAAAAAGACCCTCGTTAGTTCAGAACCAAATAATTTTACCTACGATAGTACAGAGAAAATCAAGGCAATAATATTTGTAAGTTTTCTGAGACCATGTCGTTGTATGGCTTTGCTTCTCTTTGGCATAATTAGCCAAAGAATAGATTAGTCAAGAATAGATTAGAAATGATACCAGTAATTACCATGCAAATTCATTCTTGCTGCTTCAGACCTTTAAGTCTTTCCTATGTAACAAGAATAAAGCTAATCCTTGCAAACTCAGACTGTAAACTTTTGCTGTTAGAACATGAAAAAATAAGCAGAACTATAAATTTCACCAAATTACTCTTTCATTGCATTCATATATAAACTCACAGGATAGAAAGCTCCATTGCCCAGTCTGCTGGCATCATTTTGAACTGTTAATGCTTTAGATGTGATGTGCCTTGATCAATAATTTATTTTGCTGTTTAGAAAAGATGAACTAATGTAGAATTATACCATCAAAAGCATACCAGAGGGAGAAATAGTTGCAGCTGGCTATTTGGCAGGCAAAAGGCAAATTTTATACCACAGTGATAATAGTTTTCACATTAACATATCCAATAACTAGCCATGTATGGCAGTTGAGTGTAATATATCTGAAATTTCTTCATAAAAACAGAACTGAAAGATGAAAGGCAATATCACAGTAAGTCTGGCTTCATGCAAGTAATCAGAGACATGTAAGGAGTAGCAAAGGGATAAGAAACAAGGCATTGCGTTCCAGAATGACGTGTTTGAACAGGCCTCTTATACAAGGAAGAACATCTCTGTGGATGGACTCATCCTATTTAGCTTATATAACTGAAGTTAGTTTGACATTTTAAGGGCACTGAGCTACTCCAGGTATGGCCATTGGAGTTATTTGTGACTAGATTTTTAATTTTGTTTTCCAGCTTAGCCATACAGCTGCAGGGACAGTCAAGTTTTACTGCTCTTGGCCTGGACTGGAGGAGATGAAGTAACTTAGCTGAATGTGTAGCTGAGGCCTTTCCTTTTTTGCTGCAGCGAAGGAGCAGAAGTCTTGCGCCCTGTTAACCAACTGTGAATGAAAGAAAAAACAAAGACATTTTCTATTTTGTGGACACCTCTATCAAGTACAACAACTTCAGAAAGGAAAACAATCATGGTCCATTAATAAGCTTCCTATATGGAAATCTACACACTTAAGTCTTGGCAGCAGTCAAGCAAGATAAGGAACAAACTCATTAGCTTGATTCTTATTGAGTCTGCTACCAACAACTGGCAAATAAAAAGGCATAACAAATTTAGGGCAATGAAAATATTGCTACAATATCTATGCAAAGGCTCTGTGGGCTCATTGCAGCCAGGTAGAGCTCAGCTGATGCCTGTTCTAAAGTTTTTTTTTCTTCAAGAATGGCATCAGCCCTCATATTCCTCTCTTTTGCCTACCCATTTTGGAGTACAGGATCCGTGTACTTTAATTATTTTGGCAGCAATACAGAATTGGTTCATTCTTTTCTTCTTCCAACATGAAATTGTTGTTGTTGTTGATGATAATTTTACATTTCTTTAGAAATATTTAGTTTTTTGTTTATTGACTTATAAAAGCTATGTTCATCTCCCAGGAGAAACTCCGAGCAGTGAATACATGCAAGAAATAAGGAAGCCTCATTCCACTTAGCTCCAAAACCAGGGAAATCTGTCAAGGATAGTAATCAAACTCAACTTGGGAACCATCACTTTTGGGGAACATTTACTCAATTTTTTTTTTTTTGGTGATTCAATTTTTTACAAATGAAAATTTTCCTGATGTGATTTTTTTCAGAATATCAGCTTTAGGGGAAAAAAAACCTGTTAGATCTAAAATAAATTGAAATATCAGCTTTAGAATTCTTTATTTGTTTCACAGTATTATAATCATTTTAACCACATACAATTACAATAGAGTCAGTTTGGTTTAGTAGTTAAGACACCAGGCTATAAATCAGGACATAGTGAGTTCAAGTTCAGTCAGTGGTGGGATTTATAATTTAACAACCAGTTCACCCAGGATCAGGTTTGCTGTAATGGGAAGCGTGGCCCACCCCCCATCCTTCAGCTCTGCCATACATGCAGGATGAGCCTCTTGCGATGGCCAACCTGACCCTGGGTGAACGAGTTGTTAAATTTCCACCCTTTGCCAAAAGGCTGTTTCTGAGGGTGCTTGTCTGCACGTTGGTCTTGTGGCTGTTTCAGCCTTTGGATGGCTCCTTTAAGAGGCCAGGTTTCTGAGGAATGAGGAAGGGGGGTTACCATAGAGACAAGGAGTTGATGCTCCTGAGAGCTCACATGGGAAGGTGAAGAATTGGGAGGATTCCCCCTCTCCCCATGGAGCTGTGTGCAGGGGAGTTTGGGCAAAAGTGAGTGGGGTGAGGAATTAAGTTGGCAGCATGATCAAAGCTGGGCCCAATGTAGGGAAGACTGCAGGGTTAGTTTGGCCAGGCAAATTATTTTTAAAAAACCGCTTATCAAAGTGGACCCTGGGTGCTGTGCTGTGCTGCAATGGAGAAACAGACAGTGGAGTGGCCAACATGAGGGAAGGAGGACGAGCAGGGAGAAGAAAGAGGGAAAGCAGCCTTCTCCTTAACTCATGCCAGCTTCTCTGTTGCCCATTTCTCCATTGCAGTGCATCGCCCAGGATTCACTTTGATAACGGGGTGGGTGGGTAATTTAACAACTGGTTCACATGAACTAGTGCAAACTGGTTGTATCCCACCACTGAGTCCAGTCCTAGCAATAAAAGCCTGCTAGGTGACTGGGCCCGACTATCTCTGTCAGCCCAACTCAGCTCATAGGGTTGTTGGGGAAAATAGGGGAAAATAGGAAGAGGAAGTTATATTGGATATGAGTTATTTGTAAGACTAAAAAAGGTGATAGAAATAAATAAATAAGTCACATCATGAACCAGTTCAGAGATGTATTAATCTTGGTTTCATTATAACTGACAAATGAACTGCATAGTAATCTCCAGTTGTAATGATAGAATATATCCATATGCTATGAGCTACTAAAACAGGTTATCCATTGTAACTCATAGTTTAAAAAATGGCAATTTGTTCTCCCCAGACTGATAAGTAGTTAACTCAAAAACAGATTAATTTTGTTGATGGTATACAGATAATGAAATTTGGTGTGTTTAGTAGTGAAAAAGACAAAAAGTTAATTCATTGTTCAAATTAATTTTGTTTCTAATTAATATTTAAAAATTACTGCATGACAGCTCTCTAAAAAGGAAGTCTGCCCTCAGGCAATAGAAAGTGTTTTCATGTAAGGGAGGCGGTACAACTTAACTTGAATAGAACAGTTACTTGTGTACACTTGTTTTACAATAGCTAATTATGTTTCAGTGCCAACTTTACAGAGCTGTTATTTGGCTCCTGTTGCTTGTCACATTAACCAGAAATCTGCCCTTTATTCATTATGCAAGTGATGTTAAATGAATTCTCTGGGGCTAGTAATAATTTATGGGTTATTTTGTTTCTATGATGATTGAAAAATATATAAACCAATTAAAACAAGGTGATAAGAGCTTTTTCTGAAATGTTAAAGAATATATTCTAATATTATCTGCATAATTTCTACTTATATGAGTACGTATTATGTTATTAATTATTAATGTAATGAAATAATAAACCATGGAATTGGATACAAGATACAGTAATAGTTTGGACACTTTGGATATATAAAGGACATTTTGATTAATGGGGATGGGAATACCATTTTTTAATTAGCTTAAACTCAGTGAAGTTAAAAGATAAAGATGAAGTTAAAAGATAAAGATGATAGTGATAGATATATGTCTCACAGTGCTAAACATTTCACAGAACTTCAAAATGCCAAACATATTATCGGTTTCAATATAGATAGTAATGATGTATAGGATAGCGTATAGACATTAGATTGATAAAAATAAGATGAGACAAATGCAAAGAATTTTGAAAGTGAGATAATTTTGCAGGTTGAAAAATAATATAAACACAAGTAACAAGAAAATATATACTTATTTTCTGTATAAATATGGACAATAGCAGATATTCTGATGATGATTTTGAGATTTAATTCTTCCTAGATAAGAAGAACATCAGAGTACAACAATTACATGAACTGAACTGAATGAGTTTGATTACCATCCATGAATTGGGCAATCAGTTCAGCCATGCAAAATGAAGCAAATTACATATAATTTTAAGAACAACGCCACTTCACCCATAATTAGTATGAACAGTGACAACATGTTCAGTTCTATATAGAATGGCAAAGGCAAGCTTGTTAAATCAAATCAGTGGTCAAAAGTATGTGTCTAATTAAACAGTTCCCATATAATTCAAAAAGTGATGTCAAAAATAAGCTAAAAAAAGTGTTAAGATATTATAACCTCAAAGCCTGTTATGAGAAAGGAGTTGACGGTAACTGATAGGTCCACAACATTTACAGATCTTTTCCAGAAAGCCAAAAAGCAATGGCAGGTGAATTTCTTGCCTGCAAAGGCAAACCTGTATGGCTTTATTACAAAATAATCAAACAAACTAATCAAACTAATCAAATATATTGTTCCTCTTTTCTTCCTCTTACCATAGCAAATAGGAGTGCTTGGAGTGGAAACCAGTCACTGGGGTGAGCAAGAACCAAGATCATGATTCCTAGCAACTTATTAGAAAACAGACTGGTTTTTAGTATAAAATGCATACAACCTTAATGAAGGATGCAATATGTGTATGACTTTTACTCATTTTAGCAAAATTATATCTCCAGGTTTTCTAAAAACATTTGTCAAGGAATTAAAATAACAATGAAAAGAAATAGAAAGAAGGAGGGGAGAAATTTTCCACAAATGTTTAGCTATTTTATTTGATTACTTCAGGAATGAAATCCAGCAGGTTCTGACAGATTCTGGAGGACAAGTAGCGGACATTTTGAGCCGTTCGGAGAACTGGCAGCAGAAATTTTGAGTAGTTCGGAGAACTGCCAATACCACCTCTGGCTGGACCCAGAATGGGGTGGGAATCAGAACTGGGTTGCTATGAGTTCTCCTGATTCTTGTGAACCGGTAGTGGACATTTTGAGAGTTTGGAGAACCGGTAAATACCACCTCTGCCTGGCCCCGCCCCCAATCTCTTCGCTGCCTCCCGACTCCCAGCTGATCGGCTAGAAGGAAAAAATCAGGGCTCACTTGACAAAGAAGAGGGGGAAAAAAACAAGACACCTTAGCTTTAAATTGAGAAGCCAAGAAACCTCCCAACTGAATGGTTAGAACCTATCTGCTCCTTATAAACCACTCAGTGGTGGTAGATTGGCAATTGAGGCCAAGCTGCCTGAAAGTGGTTTCCGATGCTCTCGGTGGTGGCAGAGTGGCAAAAAACTGTTTAAACTCTTGCCGTGGCACTTCAAAGGGCCACCCTACAGCTGATCAGCAGTAAAAGGCAGTGTGGTGGTAGACCACTGCACTCCAAAAACAAATGGGTAGACCGGTGCACTCCAAAAACAAATGGGTAGACCAGAACACTGCAAAAACAAATGGGTAGACCGGTATACTCCAAAAACAAATGGGTAGACCAGTACCAATGAGGTACCCATTTCCTCTACAAGCAGTTAAAAGCCTGGTAGACCAGTACCTCTGCTAAATCCTAAAGAATTGCTTGTCACATGACCATCAAACCACGCCCACAAAATAAGCCATGTCCACAGAACTGGTAGTAAAAATTTTTAGAACCCACCCCTGGTGGGAATGGAGATTTTGCAATATCCTTCCCCTGGAGTGGTGTGGGAATGGAAATTTGCAGTATCCTTCCCCTGCCACACACACCAAGCCATGCCCACCAAGGCACACCCACAGAACCAGTAGTAAAAAAATTTGGATTTCACCACTGGATTACTTCCAATTGTTCACACAGGTTTTCATATTCTCACTTAGATCCACTTTTGACCTCCATAAAATAATCCCATCCTGCTTACTGTTTAGCATGAGAGATAAGATAAAAAAAGCTTGTTCTTAATAAACTTTGATCATGTTGAGTGTGAGGAAATGGACAGAGTTCTGGTAGTTGTTAGTTTTGTCACCTCTCTAATTAGATCCATGCCTCTCCTGAATAAAATGAAAAATAAAGTGAATGGTATAATCTGTATTTGGTACAAAGTTGATGTAAAACTATATTTCCTTTCTTTTTTTAATTATCCTACATTTATGCTTTTTACTTTCTATGTCTTGCCTCCTTTCTATTCTTTGCAGAACAATTGTGCAACAGTCAAAGAGAATAGCGTGATTGATATGTACTGTAGGCATGTGTTTATATTTTCAATCACCTCTTGTAACTAATTTAAGGTCTGAGCAAAAATCATTTTTTTCAGTCTTTAACTAGATTGTTATAATTATTATTAGCTTTCCTTTCAATGTTAACTTCAAGGCATCTTTATATTTGGCATCTGTTCAAGGGATTTGTAATGATATCATTAAACTGGATAATCTTATTCAAGATTCTATCCCTGTACCTTTTAATTAATTTGTAATCCAGCTTTTGTTGGTTCTGCTTGTTTTTTTTTTAATACACTAAAAGAAACAGTTTCTGATATCAAATTTTAAGAGCTATAGGGCCGGTTTTTTTTAAAATGCATAGGTTTTATGTTTTAATTAATTTGTTTGATTTAGTAGTACCTGCTTTGAGACTCGGTAGACAAATGAAACATTTTCAAGAAAAAAACGAAGTCCAGTTGCCTTTTGAAAAAGCAGCTTTGGGACAATCCTAGGTTGGCATTTATATTTTTAGAATGGTTAAAGTCTTGGTAGGTTGAACATTCTCATGCTATTTTGTTCTGCTTGCAGAAAAATTGATAGAGAGAGAGAGAGAGAGAGAGAGAGGGAGAGAGAGAGGGAGAGAGATATTCTGAAGTGACATCTACTTCATTTGATTTGAATTTTTTATGACATTTTGGGCAAGTTAATTTGTTTTTATTGGAAGTATGTGCTTTGTGAAATGATATTTAAAAATGTATCCCTGTTTAAATATATTTAGAGTTCACAACACAATCAGGAAATTATTAAAGCCTCAAAATCTATCCTCAAAACTTCTCAACCTGAACAAGTGAAGAAAGACAGTAAAAATTCAGCATACCATCGTCCTCCTACTCCAAAATTCAGTTTTTCTGTTTCTTTGGCCTTTTATCTGTTCTCAGGGAAAGTTCCTCTTGAATTTCCTTCTTGAAAATAACGCACATATTTTAAAAATGTACTGAACTATTATTTATAGAGCTAATGAAATTATTGTAATGACCCTAGAGAAAAATGGAATTATTCATCATGCAAAAGCTTATAATGCATTTTCAGATAAAACCAAATTTAAGAATCACAGCCAGAGGCTGAATTTGCAAAGATATCACAAAATTGCCTTTTGAGAGAGATTATACATAGTTTGAACTGTGTGACATTTGAATATATTCTTGGGGAATTTCATGTACCCAAGAGTGCATAAACATTGTGCAGTGTGAGGCTGTTGTGTGAAAAAATGATTAAAAAAGAAACTAGTTTTCAGCAAATAGTCAGTTTTCCATGGGCAAGCTTTAGTGTTATTCACATTAAACAATACTAACATTAAATAGATGGCATGTACAATAAAGGATCTTTTTATACATTGCCTTTTGAGTTGTGATGCATGTAGTCTTTAGCTATTGAATAGTACTTGCCTGAATGTACAGTGATAATGTTCTCAATATCATTAAGTATTATTAATACATTTTGGACGGAAATAATTGGTTTAGATGCCAAACCAGATTTTTGTTAGATGTAGGTAATCACAGGGGGTAGGTGTTGCTCATACTCTCTATAACAAAAGGTTGAACTATACAGAGTATCTATGAATGCAATTAATCAACAGCATTACTGTTCTTTCAAACTTTATGAAATCCTGCTTACCTCTTGTAATTAACCTTCACATTTAAGTGGAAATAGATTCTTTAGATTGTGAGGATATCAGTGCTTAATTCAAGCATCATGCATCAACTGAACGCATGCACAATTACACAATTTTAGGAATTGTTGCATGGATAAAAGCAAGTCACCAGAGTACTAAATGTAGGTGAAGTGGACTTCACATGTGGATGTGCCCACACACAAATACAACACAGAACTTGACGCAGAATGTGCCCTGAAGTCAAGCTTGTGCTGGAAGTCACAATGGTCAGGATGATGAAAGCCCAGTGACACCTATGGGCAATGCCATGGCTTTATTTACTTTTCATAAAATCTTGGAGCAAAGTTTTATCTTTTTTAAAAAATCATATTTAGCTGCATATGGGCTGATACTTCGAGGCATGTCCCTATGTCTGTCTCAACTGCACACTTCAGAAAAACAAGGCTGGGCCCATGAATTATTGTTGTTTGAAATGAAGAAGATAGAGGGGCTTGGTTTCTCACATTCTAGCTCTAGAAATTGATCAGCCTGGCAGCTGGAACTTTCTCTAACATAGGCCAGAGAACAGCATCTTCCACCACTTCTTTAAAAAACACCAGGGATATCTGCAGAGGCAGACTGAGGGGGAAAGCCAGGATAGTTGCCACATTCAGACAACTGAAGAGCTGCTCTTTTTGCACAAGCACGAGGGCCTCTTTTCCCAGCCCAGGAAAGTGAAAGTTTTTCTGAATATTTTTGTCATTAAAGAAAGCCTTCGCCTTAGGGCAACATAGGCCAACTCTCTCCAACTTGGTGCTTTCTGACATGCTGGGATTCAGTTGTGGGTTGCTACTGGTTTGCTCCAGATTGGGCAAACCGCAGCGGTGGCTGCAAGAGGCTCTGCCCACCCACCCAGACACTTCTGCACATGCACAGAAACATCATGCGCCTGTGTGAGTGCACACGCACCCACGAGCAAACTGGTAGTGACGAGTTTTGAACACCCCCCCCTTGCTGGGATTCCAGTGTCCAGAATTTCCAGCCAACAAGAGATGTAATTCCAGTAATGTGGAAGAAGCAATTTAAGGAAAACTGATGAATGCTTATCTGCCAGAAAAGTTAGGAACAGATTTATGGATGTTCTCTTGCACTATTAAGTTCATTGAAATCGGGATATTCCTCAGCATCCTGTTCACTATTTCCTGAACACATCCTGTTCATGTTCACTACTTTGTTATTTACCTGCAAATGTCTTTGAATTCTGCCTTGCAGATATGGCTCCAACCCCCAGGAATAATTTGTCACGTGCAAACAATTTATTTCTACTAAGAGAAATTCATATGTAAACTTGGGCCTTTTTATAAAATGTTTACCTAAGAGATTTTTTAGAAATATTTTCTCAGCAATTAAGAACCGCCTGAACTTTTTGAAGCATTCTTGAAGTTTGAGAGAGCTTTGGGGAAATAATCCAACTATTTTTGTGTAATTGTGACCGCAATCAATCTTTAGTAACCAAATGCACCTCTTATAATAAAACAATGACTTTATGGTTTCATTTTATCATGTAAACATTGAACACATTTATTTTACCTCGTCTCCCAGAGGAACTTCTGAGAGAAGTTTTGCTGCCCATCCATAATTTGGGAGAATTATTGAAATGTTTATGCATAGCTTTTAGCTAAATACAGTATATTATGCTGTAGCAAACCTAACACGCCGAGCAATTTTAATAATATAGACTAGAGAAAAACTATCTTAAAATATTTATTGGTTTCATAAATCCATTTAAACAAAGATAGATGAATTTAAAAAGCTTATATCTATCTTACAAAATAACTATAAAATGTAATCTAGCTACCAGATATATGGTAATAATTTGCCTTCAGTGAACCTTAATAAGAGGTTCTAAAGATTGCCAAAACTGCTGCAATCAGGATCATTTCTGTAACAAATTGTGTCTGTGTGCGTGCTCCGTGTTTTTCCAGTACTTCTCGACTCTAAAAAATAATATTCAGGCAAAACTAAATGGGTAGCATGTTTCCAATTCCTTTCCTTGATAATTATGCTAAGTCAAATTGGCAATACTGCGCCCCTTATCGTTCGAGAGTGCTTAAAATTCCCATTTTAAAACTTGCTTCCAATGTTTTATATAGGGATGTCCATTTTGTATGGTTAAAAAAAGTCAAGATGGAGACTACATGGAGACAAGATGGGGCAATCAAAATCCTGCTTAATTTTATATGTCTTATACACACAGTGTACATAAAAAATGGGAAGAACTTCAATTGCACTGTTAAACTGCCATTTGGAGTTTCTGACTGCTCTCTGTTGATATCCTTTCTCTAATATCGTTGTTCTTTTTTTAAAAAAAATAAATGCTACAATTCAAAGCAAACTTAAGCAATTTCTCTTTTTGAAATGTAATAATAGAGTACTATACCAGTCAAGAAGAGTAGGGAAAATCAGGATAAAACTAAATGTAATGAAAGTGCAATGCAATTTAGTGTATATATGCACAGCTAAAAACTTTAATATGGATTTTATTCAATCTTATTTAAAATGACAATTTAACTACAACTTTTAGAGACTCCAGAGATGCTTCTAATGCTTTGTGATGTAAGCAGTTCTAGAGCATCAGACTCTCTGCCCTCTCTTATTGCCCACACAAAATGGCAGCAGCTCCCTAGTGCAGTGTTTTTTCAGCTTTGGCAATATTAAGATTCCTCAGACACATGCTGGCTGGGAATTCTAGGAATTGAAGGCCAGTTGTTGAAGTTGAGAAACACTGCTCTAGCATTTGAAAAACACTATTCTACCGTTAAAGTTAATTGAAGTTGAGAAACACTGTTCTGCAGTTTCAGAAATCCTTTCTCCTTCCCCGGTGATGCTAAAAATATTCTAAAAATGTTATGGTGAAAACTAAACTCCGTTCTATTACAATAGAAATATTGCAGTAATTTTGCATATCCACCAGCTGAAAGGAAGCATACAAAGATTTTTCTTTTCACAAGGGAATTCCAAACACACACACCCCAACAAGGGAATACACAGGCAAAGAAAGATAAGAAACAGCAAAGAAAGTGTGAAAAATCAGAAAAATCACCAGAGACAAGGGGGAAGTGCAACAAAGCTAAAGAAACCATATTTCTGGCAGAATGGAAGCTGGTCATTCCAGATGGAGAAAGCTTCAACAAAGCAGTCATACAAAAGTGACTCAGTCCAAGAAAAGGAGAAGTTGTATTTGGAAGGGCAGCTGAAAAAAAAATAGTTCTTGGTCTCTTCTATTTATCTGAGTGAGCTGTAATTTTGGACTGATGAAACCTGCGCTTCTGCATGATTGGGAGACTAAGTGCTCATGGATGAGAAATACCGGAAATGTTTGTGGGTACCGTATGTCATTTTGTTTTAATTCAGGGATGCCCTGTCTTTTTAACACAGAAGACAATTGTTACAAGAAACAGTATTCCCTGCTTGGTATTTGCCTTAGTTTACTAGAATTCATGTAATGACATCACAGGAAGCCATAAATAGATTGGAGAAAAAGAACAGAATTTAGCATTTTCAGAAAATTAAGAGCAGTGAAAGATTATGAAAAGCATGCTTAAGTTATATGAAATGAGTTTAAGATTTGTCTTGGCTCATCCAATTTCCCAAAGGTTCCCAATGAGGATAATTTGGCTTCCTATAATTCTTCCACTCATGAGAAGCCCTGGTTCTATCAGAAGAGTCTTCATTTTGAAAGCCATGAAATCTTTTGTTAAAGTAGCAGTAAAGTGGTTCTAGATTCCAGGAAAAATAAAAAGGTATACTGAAGGAAGGAAAAAAAAAAATTACATGAATGAGTATTTGATTAAAATTACTTGACGTTTTGATTTATAATGTAGAACAATTGTCTTTTGAATATTTGTCCCAAGTTTATGAAATGTGTGTGTGTGTGTGCGTGCACAGATGCGCAGGCACACAACAACCAACACAAACCATTAATGGAGAGAGAGGGGGGGGGAGGGAGGGAGGGAGGCCGAGAGAGAGAGAGGGAGAGAGATTCAGACCAGTATAGTTTTGAACATTAAAAACTATAACTGATTCTGTTACAAAGGTGCTTAATACAATTCACAGATTACATTAACATTACATTCATTCTGCTATTCTTGGATGCTCTCAAACATAAAATACAATGAAATGCAAGTTTCTTAGACACTGTTTTCTAAAATTGAGTTTTGGGAATAGTTTTATTGCTAATGATTATATTCACTACCACAAACAATAATCAGCATGGATGGAATGGCTACAAGGTATTTTCAAGTAAATAGAAGTATTAACTAAGGATGTTCTCTTCCCCCTCTTTCCCCCTTTTTTTGTTTAAACTTTTTACATACTTACTAACACAGAGGATTACGAGGAGAAAGAAATTTTAAGATCTTAATATCAAAACAAAATAAAACTTAACAACACCCTTGAGTGGAGGTTGATGCTTGGTGATTATATGAATATAAACTTGCATTTTTTTTAAAAAAATATAGAAGTGATCTGTCATTGTGTTCTTCCAGGATAATTTTCAGCTTCTTGTCTAGCCTATAATCTTCCATCCAAATATTAACCAGGCCTGATGTGACTTTACTTCCAAGCCCAAACAAAGTTGGTTGGGTGTTGTCATCATGCAAATCTGTTCAGATAATATGCTTATTTTTCTTCAAAACTCTAATTGAATGAAGTTTAAAAAATCAACCGCTGTGACATTCAGCAAGAACAAGTACCCACATGATAAAATTAAAAAATACCAACTTTATAGTTTTAATTAAGAATAGCCTTGGTTGCGCAGCAGACTAAAGTGCTGTTAAGTAGCACCAGCTGCCTGCAATAACTACAAGTTCAAATCTCACCAGGCTCAAGGTTGACTCAGCCTTCCATCCTTT
>JANHZT010002365.1:149735-161122 GCA_032468215.1 Stegonotus admiraltiensis
CAACACAGGCAACCAACCTGCTCACAGCAACAAAGCCAGCACCCCACACCTCCCCGCCAGTATCTCATGCCATTCCTTACTCTCTATCTGCCCTGGATCCAACTAAACTGGTCAGTAAAGTCTAAATAGAGATGCCTCTCCCATTTGTTTAAGGCCTTGTAGAAATTCTGTAGAATTTAGATTCCTGTCTTATTAATTTCTTCAGTTGTAAAGATAATTGTACTCATACTGAAGGTAAAAGTAATGGTTTCCCTGTCCAGTCATATCCATTTCTATGCCGTGGTTCTCATCTCTGTTTCTTGGCCAAGGGAGCCAGCATTGTCCAAAGACATTTTCTATGTGCATGTGGCCAGCTTGGCTATATGCCAAAGGCACATAGAACACTGTTACCTTTCCACTGAAGTGGTGCCTATTAATCAACTCTCATTTGCATGCTTTCAAACTGCTAGGGGGGCAGGAGCTGGGGCAAGGGACAGGAGGTCACCCCATTGCAGGAATTCAGGTCTTAAACCTGGGCTGTCAGCTTTCCAGCTGGCAAGCTTGGCATCTTTAACCACTGAGCCATTGTTGCCCCTTGCTCATAGTGAAGGGAATTCTTCCATTCTTATTCTTAATATCTGTAGACATGTTTATTTCCTGTAGAGATAGGAAACAGCATGGAAACAAATATTCTTTCATTGTTACAATCAATATGTCCCAAGTCTTCAGGCAGCAGTAGAGGTCTCATGATCAGTTTTACTACAATGTTAAGTAGCATGAGGTCATTCTTATTTGCGAGTATTGGGGACAACACGAGTAAAATTCCAGTATTTTTCCAGTTTTGTACTCCAGTCTGATCATCTCAGTTGGCTTATCATAAAGCAGGACTGTTCAGGCTTACAAAGATGGAACACACATTTAATCATATGTCCCAGTTCTTTTCCTCTTTACCTGAGCAAGCCAGTGATCTGTGCAGGCAAAGAGGAAATGGGTTTTGTAAGAATATTAAAGCTCACACTTCCTATGTTTGGTCTATACAAGCCTGCTGACTGTCTTGTCCAAAAACAAACAAACAAGCCTGGCTTGACCTCCCTAAACTATCCTGCAACCTCAATTTGTGTGTGGGGTGGGGGGAGAGAAGTAAACAGATACATCACCACTGCTAACATAAAATTTACAAAAGTCCAGCTGGCTTTTGAACAGAGTGGGAAAGAACTGCTGGGCAATGATATATTCAGGCTAATACTCTAGAATAGGGGTGTCAAACTCAAGGCCCGGGGCCCAGATCTGGCCTGTGAGGTGCTTAGATCTGGCCCACAGGTCCACTCTGGAAACAGCGAAGGATCAGCTCACAGTGCCTCTGCCATCAAAAACGGAGCTCAGGAGGGCTGTGTGTGGCCCTTCTGAGTTCCGTTTTTGCTGGCAGAGAGTTTCAGGAGGCCATTGCAGCCAAAAATAGAGCTTGGGAGCCCATTTTTGCAGCCAAATGCTCAGAACACCACAGGCGTCCCCGACACGAGTGATGTTGAGCTGGCCATGCCCACCCTGGCCACACCCACCATAGTCCCACAAGGTCAAACACAACCCTGATGCAGCTCTCAATGAAATCAAGATTGACATCCCTGCTCTAGAATACTAATTTGAAGTGTGTGTTGTTTTTTTAAACTGAAAATCAGGTAAATCTGATGATAGGTTTTCCTTTCCAATCAACAGTTCATTGTTGCTATCTAGATTCAGTTTGTTTTTACTAAGACAGCACACTTGACTTTTGTTATAATAATTTTTAGAAAAATGTTCATTTCTCAAGGAGAACAGTTTCTAGCTTGGTAGTTAACTTCACAACATACAACCTGCCTTGCCCATCTTCTAGCTCTCAGTATCAGTATCAATGCAGGCCTTCAGAAGTTTGCATGAAACTGTTCTTTATTTCCTCCATCTTTTGTCTCATTTTGCAGATGCACTCAACCAACAGCTATTGAGCCCAATTGACAGTTGCTTCAACACACCTTTGTCAAGAATTTCAATTCTTGGAAAAAGTCCAACTCTTGTATTGTCAACTTTCCTTCTTTCACAGACATCTTGTTTTTCTTTATCTCTGTTTTCCTTTCACTTGGCAATCATTTTTTATATTCCGGATCTGGAGTTTTCACACACTCGTTTCCATTTCACTTTCATTGACCCTTATCTTCTTGGTTAGTTTCCAGAATCCTCATCCACCAATGTATTTGCCACCTAATTTCTCTTCAGTTCAGCATAAACCCTTTATGTCTGTAATTATTTTAACAATAATCCATCTTTGATCCTGTGGCTTCATTTGCTCATGGTTGTGCCAGGTATCCATTATGTAATTTATCCATCTGGATGGTATTTTCCAACTAGTACACTAAAATAGCATTGCAATGATCTAGGAAGACTATATCCATGTGTACTATTTGTCTGTATTTTTAGTTCAGTCCATATATAGGACACGGTTTATTTTAGCCAAGTCTTACTTGAACATCTGTTAAGCAAAAACAGGTGGCTTTCAAAGGACAGGAAAAGTCATTGCAGAGGTTCAGGACCCTCTCTTAAATGTCAGCATCCTTGTAAACTGCAGCTGAAGATTACATCACATCTATTGTGTAAACAGAGGCCTGGATAAAGGCAAGTCTCCAGCAAATTTAGCAGCTTGCTGTACCTTTCATTTTGTTTAATATATCTCACTGCTTTGTAATATGCATTTTCCTTCAACATCCCTTACAGTCCAATAAATGTCATATTGTTGAATGGCCTTGCCAAATAACAAGCCATTCAGTGGCCTGAAAGTAGAATGGTAGACACTAAAAATCAGTTCCTTATAGAAAACAGTATCTTCCTAAAGACAGGAAAGAAAGATAGCAAAGAGTTAACCATATCCTTATGTAATATTGTTGCCAATATAACTTGGTTTGTTTCCAGAGCAATGCAGACGTTTTGGATTGCCAGCCTGACAAACTGAAAATGCTGAGTAAAGCAATAGTAAATGGAACAGATTGTGGCTGGATTGCCTTTGTGTATAATCTCAATGTTTATCTAGTGCTGAACTTTTTAACCAATAGCTGCTATTAAAATGAGATGGTGGTCCATTCAACATACTAGTACAATCCAAAAGCATTTTGCTGCATCTGCAGGCAGCGTCCTGTTTAATTAGTCTGTGTGCTGTACAAAATGCTTGGTTTTTAAGGACTTATGTTTTTTTATTCCTCAGCATTTTTGACTGAACCTTAAAAATATGCATCAGATGTGGCAAAAGTCCAAATTCCAAGGCAGATGAGGGTAATTTGGAACAGCTTTTCATTTACCAGATGGGGCTGAACTTCCTCCATTCTGGACCTGGGCCATTATGAAGCTCCAGTCCCAGTCTGTTTCTCCAAACCTCTGGCATGCTGCAAATGACAGCATTACAGCAGCGATGCCAAGAAAGACAAAGAGCTTTTGCTGTTTATATAAAACGCTTGGAAGGGAAGGAATATTAGACTTAGTAATTGACAGGTCTAGCCTCAAATCAAAATAAGTCTTGGGGAAAGGCCATGTTCAGCTATTTAGTTGCCCCAATCATAATGTTTTGGATGAGATCTCCCTTCCCACTCTATCTCTCTCTCTCTCTCTCTCTCCCTCTCTCTCTCTTTCTCTCTCTATGTCTCTTCTCTCTCCCTCTCTCTCTCTCTCTCTCTCTCTCTGTGTTTTCCTTCTTATTTTTCTTTTTTTATTTGCTTTTTTATATCAGTCATTAAATCTCTCACTCACTCTCTTGCCTTTTTTTGAGAGTACAGTATCAATGCACACATATGTATCATCTTTTTTGTCGTTAGCTTTAATTTTAAATAAATTGTCTGTGAAAAAAAAATTAAATATACAAACTACATGCTTTAGAACAACACTATGCCTTTTCTGAATCATTCACCCAAGCTGAGAAGACTGTCTGGTGTAATTGTTATTCTAGACAACTGTTCTACTCATGATCTCACAATGCTGCTCAGGTTTATGCCTCTATAATGTTTTGTCATGTGCTTTCTCTTGGACACTTTCCAGATACTCAATCAAAACTTTCATACTGCTCCAGAGAATCCAATCAAGTAAATAGACTGAGAAACTGCTACAGATGAGAACAGAGTAATGGGAAGTTGCAGCAAGAACAGAAACATACAGTCTCTGCATTCCTACCCTTGATATAATTAAATATTGTCCTCCAATCCTATTAAAGGATAGATTAGAGGAAACATAATCCCAACCATGGCCAGATAATTGCGAGTGACATTACCCAATAATATTTTACAATATTTGAATTAAGTAAGACGGTAAATGGATTTTGTTAGTGGGAAAACACCCACCTACCTCCTAAAAGCTGAAGTAGTTTAGATTATCACATGAATGTTATTGTCAAAGTCCTCTGATTCTTCCCTTGTTTTCATTTTCCTAGAAAAATTAAACACTCAGAAAATGCTTTGTTTCTATGAACTTTCTGATTAATCTAAAGACTATTTTCAAACATGATATGCTTGTCTACATTTTTATGTTGCTTACTGAAAACCACAACTCCTGTGCACAATATTAGCTTTGAGATCAATTCCTGTGATAGTCATAACTTGAATATAACATTCAGGATCTTAAACACAGCAGTTTTTAAAGATCTTGAGCCAAACCCTTTAGCCACATGTCAATCTTATTTTATATCTAATTACTCTGGTTCCCAGATATCCAACAACAGTTAAGTTTCTATCTGTATCTTCATAATCTCCACAAGTGCATATTGTTCCAAAGGATCATCTGTTGTATATTTCTGGACAATGTTGTTCTCAGTTGTGCCTAAACCCAGCCTGGGGTGTTGGGAACAACTTCTAAAGCTTCCAGGCAAGCTTGCAAAAAAAGATTAGGTGGTTTTAACCATTTAAAAGATAAGTTCTGTGCATGCTTCTGTATACAGTATTCTGAAACATCTCTTTCAAAGGATATGTACAATCTCATCTCTGTTTAATGCTCTTTGACCAAACTATATATGAAGTTTTGCTTGGTTATTCTTTCTCTTAAACATGCTCCATTTCTTGTTTTCTTTGCACTTTTTCCCCCTGTGATCTATCATTTTTTTTCCCAGTCACTAGGCTTCCGTGGGTCATCCAGTTACCAGCCTGGCTATTTTAATACTTTTCTGCTTGAAATTAACTTTACTACGATTAGTATACTTGTCCAAGTGCCAAGTGGTAGTTATACACACCAAGCTTCTGTAATGTAAATGATTGCATCTTCTTTGTGTGTTTCAATAAACTTATACACTTGTTGAACTTGGATGATTGCCTGAGCTAATTATTCCCTAAGGAAAAGTTTGAAAGCACTATTGCCCTGGCTAGTGTAACATGTAAAGATATGCTTTGTGAACCACAGTGATGAAAAAATATAGTTTAGTTCTGAGTGCTTAAGACACTATTCTTAAATACTTTTCTAAAAACAATGCCATTTAACAATAAAGTTTACTTCTGACTAAACATACGTAGGCATGTCATGACAAGTTTGTCTGGAGTTAGTGTAAAAAAAAAAGTAACCAAGACATTTTATATATAGTTTATATCTTTGGTTTTAATATTGTCCTGAATTAAATAATTATGTTACCATCATGGTTGCTTATTTTCACTTACTAGTTGATTATTTCCAACTAGTAGCAAAAACCCAGAAAAAATATTTTGTATTAGGCTCACTGGCAATTTAACCAGTAACCTCTGAGTTATAGATATAATTATAGTTTTTAGTTATTTAGATAGTTTCCTTATTATTTAGATATAGTTATTTGATTATTTAGATGGTTATCCTTTCCACCATCCTGCCAGAACTGATGAAGCTTTTTGGTTAAGAAGTGAAACATCTTCAAGGAAAAACAAAGAAAGTCCAGTTGCCTTTTGAAAAAGCACCTTTGAGATAACCAAGATGATTAAGAATGAATGAGCCAATTAGGTAACTGCACTTTGGGCATTCCACAATATGGCCTCATTTATGGCTATTTGTAGCATCCCATAGTCGCATGACTGCATTTTGTCACAGTTTTGTTGAAAATTGTGGGCATGATTTTTTTCAGACCACAGCCTATGCTTAATGACCACAGCATTCACTTTAAGACTGCCCCCCCAAAAAACCACATTATAAAATCAAGTTGGTTACATGACTGGCCTTTTTTGGACTTTAATGTCATATGTCTGTAATGGCCAGCCTCCATTATAGTTGTATGTCGAGAACTACATGTACTTGAATATGTGATTGTTAGATCCGGCGAGTTGCCCTGACGACAGTCAGGCTTGTACCTGATTGGCTGTTCACCGCTCAGTCTTTGCGAGTGGGAATTGTGAGTTCTGTCATTGGTTAGCAGCAGATATATAAGAGCTGTCAAACACTCTCTCGCCGCTCGGTTCTGTTTGTTTTGCTTGTGTGAGAGTTAATAAAGACAGTGGCATTGACCGAGCCACCTCAGCTCGCTGATTTTTACTACCACCTAATTCTGGTGATGAGGATGGGATTATTTGCGAGGTGAGCTGATAGTGAAGCACCCACCCCTGACACGGCTGGGAGGTCTAATGGCAATGGCTCCCCCAGTTTTTGCACCATACAATGCTGCCGCAGAAACATGGGATGTGTATGAGGAGAGATTTGAATGCTACTTGGAAGCTAACGACTTTATCGATCTCTCCAGCAGCCGAAAAAGGCCTCATTTTTTAAACGCATGCGGCCCTGAGGTGTTTGCTACTGCCAGAGCGTTAGTCGCCCCACAGCCCATTCATACCACATCGTGGGAGGTGTTGAAAGAAAAATTGCGAAGCCATTATGTGCCAACCCCCTCCCGCATCGCTCGTAGGTTTCAGTTAAGACAGATACTACAAAATGAGGGAGAGCCAATCAACCAATATGTTGCCCACCTCCGAACCACTGCTCTCGATTGTGAATTTAGGGAACTTGATGATGCCCTAGTCGAACAGTTAGTTTGTGGCGTGTGGGATATTCAGCTACAGAGGCAGCTGGCAAAGAAAATGCTTGATCTGCAAACGGCGATTGAGGAAGCCCAAGTGGCCGAAATGTCCGACAAGTCAACTGCAGACATTCAGAAATTCTACAACCCTAGTGGGACAGCTACGGCCGTCCACTCTGAAGTCATTGTATCCGATGAGGAAGACGAGGCAGGCATTAGCCGTTTAAAAGCATCCCCAGCGAAAGGGAAATGGCGCCCAGGAAAAAACTACCCTCCTGACAATTGTCTCAGCTGTGGCGATCGACATCCAAGAGCTACTTGCAGTTTCCGGGGGGCTACCTGTCATTGCTGTGGCATGATGGGGCATATTGCTCGAGTGTGCCGTTCCGGGGGTTCTGCCCTGTCATCCGCGAAAGCCAGGAGCACTGCTGTTAATAGCAGTGAGGACTGTTTTGCAATTTTCCGCGGCTGTAGGGTCACCAAAGTAACCACCCGCCACGGTTCCTCAGACGTGTCGTCCAAACTGTTCTTGAACATCCTCATTGAGGGTGTCCAAACTGTTCTTGAACATCCTCATTGAGGGTGTCCTGTGCCAGATGGAAGTGGACACTGGATCATCAAAGTCCATTGTCTCCTGGACCACCTTGAAGAAGTTGCTGCCTAACCTTACTAGAAGTCAGCTGTAGCCCTGCCCCGTTAAATTGCGAGATTATCAGGGCAACTCTATTCCCATAATTGGGTAGGGCCGTTTCCTGGTGGAAAAAGATAGTTTTACTGGCCGCCTGCCTTTGATCGTCATTGGCGGGTCTGTCCCCAGTTTATTAGGGTTAGACTGGTTTGGGTGTTTGGGATTAGCCATCTCGGGTATCAACTCCATAGTCAGTTCCACCGACCTCAATGTGCTTACCAAGGAATTTAGCGATGTGTTCAGCAACACTTTAGGTAAATATGTGGGGTCCCCAATCTCCCTAAATTTAGACCCCATGGTTGCCCCAATTAGGCTAAAGCCTCGGAGAGTCCCTTTTGCCCTCCGCCCTAAAGTTGATGCTGAGTTGGAAAAATTAATTGCCCAAGGGGTGTTAGAGCCCACCGACCAGTCCCGCTGGGAAACTCCCATTGTTATTCCCATAAAGCCGGATGGGTCAATCCGTATTTGTGCTGATTTTAAAAGTACCTTAAATAAGGCATTACAGGGCCACTCCTACCCTGTCCCTGTAGTCCAACATTTGCTCCACTCTCTTGGGCCGGGGTCAATCTTTGCTAAGCTAGACCTGGCCCAGGCGTATCAGCAACTCCCAGTGGATGACACTTCTGCTGAAGTACAAATGATTGTCACCGGGGAGCCTTTAAATGCCGACGCCTTCAATTCAGCATTAGCATTGCTCCTGGGCTATTTCAAAATCTCATGGAACAACTTTTACAGGGTATTGAGGACGTTGTTCCATATTTTGATGACGTCCTCATCTCGGCATCAAATAGAAGTGAACTCCTTGCCCGTGTATGGGCCGTTCTCCTTCATTTCAGGGAGGTGGGACTTAGGTTAAAATGGAAGAAGTGTCAAATTGGGGTACCGAGTGTAGAGTTCCTGGGATACCAAATTGACAGCAAGGGGATTCACCCCACTCCTAGTAAGGTGGCAGCCATTAAACAGGCTGCCATTCCTACTTGTAAGGCTGATCTACAATCTTTCCTGGGTCTGCTTAACTTTTATAGCGTTTTTTTTACCCCACAAGGCTTCTGTCGCCGAGCCGCTTCACCGTTTGTTGAACAAAGACAGGCCGTAGTCTTGGGGGCAGGCTGAGTTGCGCTCCTTTTGGGCTGTACAGGATTTATTGACCTCTTCTGCTGTCCGAGTACAATACGACTCCCAACTTCCCTTCGTGTTGACCGCTGATGCCTCTCCTTTTGGCATTGGAGCTGTCCTCAGCCATAGGTTTCCGAATGGCTTGGAAGCTCCAATCACCTATTTTTCTCGAACCTTGTCTTCCACGGAACGTAATTATAGTCAGACCATGAAGCCTTGGCCGCGGTAGCCTCGGTGAAGCGTTTTCATGATTATATTTATGGCAGACCTTTTGAGTTGGTAACCGATCATTGGCCCCTTTTAGGCCTCCTATCAGGTAGTCACCAAACCCCCCTTATCCTTTCACCTAGGTTGTCCCGTTGGGCAGTTTTTCTGATCACCTATAATTATACTTTGGTTTACCATCCGGGCAAGCTCATTGCGCATGCTGATGCGCTCAGCCGCTGCCCTTTGCCTGTAGCCATCTCTGATCCTGCCCCGACATCCTCCGTTCTTCTTGTGGAAGAACTAGGACCCCGACAACTGCCTCTGGTGTTGCGGCCCATTCCGTGAAAGACTCTACTATAGCCCAGGTGTTGGATTGGGTCAGCCGGGGTTGGCCGTTGGGACACCCGGATGAGAGGTTTGGGCCCTTCTGCCTTAGGCAGCATGAGCTCTCCGTACTACGGGGTTGTCTCCTTTGGGGAAATAGAGTTGTCATTCCATCTAGTTTGTGACCATCCGTATTGGAGAGTTTGCATGACTCACATCCCGGCATTGTCCACATGAAGGGTTTGGCCCGGAGTTATGTGTGGTGGCCAGGTATCGACAGGGATATTACTGATTGGGTGGCTACCTGCCAACCATGCCAACTGTCATGGCCCGCGGCTCCAGCCATTTTACCGAGGGAATGGGACTGCCCTAAGACCCTGTGGTCGCGCATCCATTTAGATTTTGCGGGCCCTTTTATGGGCCGCACTTTCCTTATAATAGTTGATGCATATTCCCGTTGGGTAGAACTCGAATTAATGCCATCTACCACAGCTGAAGCCCTAATTCAAGTGTTACGCAAGGTGTTCACAACCCATGGCCTCCCTGATGTTGTGGTGTCCGATAATGGCCCCCAGCTATCTTCCACCCCCTTTCAAATGTTCTTGGCGTCCCTAGGGATCTGACACGTCCCGGTGGCACCTTATCACCCAGCCAGTAATGGCCTTGTAGAGAGGGCAGTGAGGTCAGCGAAAGAAGCACTGTCCAGGTTGGGTCACCTGGGTTGGCAAGAGAGGGTTTCAAGTTACCTACTGTCTCAACACACAATGCCTTGCTCATATACCAACTGGAGCCCGGCCAAATTGTTAATGGGCCACCGTTTAAGGACTGTGCTCGACCGTTTGCATCCATCGTATGCACCTGATGGGTCCCTGACAGCTTGCTATCCGCCCCGGGCATTTGCAGAGGGGGACTTGGTTTTTGCACATAACTATGGGGGGGAATCCCGGTGGCTGCCCGGACAGATAATTCAAGTAACTGGTCCCTGCTCTTACAGGGTCTTGCTCGGGGATGGTCGAACCTGGCGATGCCATGTGGACCAGTTGCGGCATCGGGTATTAGCCCACAGTCTGTTGGAGTTTCCGGGGGACACGCAACAGGGCCCACCCCGTGGATCATCGTCCTCAAGTTCCCAGAAGGACCTTGTTCCAGGCACCTCTGCACAGCAGTCTGACTTACTGGGAGAAGAGGCCCCTGCCACTGCTCCAGCTGATCCTCCATCCGAGCCTCCTGATGCCTCTCAGGACAACTCCCCACCTGCTGCTGAACCTGAATTGAGATGATCCGGGCAGCTGCGCAGGCCTCCTGCATATCTAGATGATTACGCATGCACGGTCCAGGGGGGAAGGGGTGTTAGATCCGGTGAGTCGCCCTGACGACAGTCAGGCTTGTACCTGATTGGCTGTTTACCGCTCAGTCTTTGCAAGCGGGAATTGTGAGTTCTGTCATTGGTTAGCGGCAGATATATAAGAGCTGTCAAACACTCTCTCACCACTCGGTTCTGTTTGTTTTGCTTGTGTGCGAGTTAATAAAGACAGTTGCATTGACCGAGTCGCCTCAGCTTGCTGATTTCTACTACCACCTAATAGTGATCATCAGAGCTGTAAAATATTCAGATCCAAAGCAAGCAAAGGTGCTTTCAGATCTGGAGTAGGCATCCTTTCTGTTCAGTCTATAGCTCCTTAAAAGAATTACATTTCTTCCTGGGTTAAATATTTATTTGTATTCAGGAAGCATTTTGAAGATGGATACAGAGTTCAGTTGCGGTCCTATTAGTAGCCCCTTCATGTAGCCCTCTACTACTTTTTCCTGAAAATGTGAGGCTCCCCTGTACCCCCAGGAAAAGGCACATGCTCTTTAAGGAGCTTCAGGCAGGTACACTGAGGATGGCTGTGCCGGATTCAAAGTACCTTGGCTTCAGAGATGGTTTTCAGCAGATTCTGACCAGTTCTGGAAAACTGGTAGCAGAAATTTTGAGTAGTTCGGAGAACCGGTAAATACCAACTCTGACTGGCCCCACCCCCATCTATTCTCTGCTGATCAGGAGGAAATGGGGATTTTGCAGTAACCTTCCCCTGGAGTGGGGAGGGAATGGATATTTTACAGTATCCT
>JANHZT010002366.1:14388-24818 GCA_032468215.1 Stegonotus admiraltiensis
CCCACTTCTCTTCTCTCTATATACCAATGACTGCATCTCAAATGATCCATCTGTTAAACTACTGGAGTTCACAGATGACACAGCAGTGATTGGTCTCATTCGAAACAATGATGAATCAACATACAGATGGGAGGTTGAACAACTAGCCTCATGGTACGACCGGAACAACCTGGAACTGAACACACTCAAAACCATAAAAATGGTGGTAGACTTTAGGAGAAACCCTCCCATACTACCACCTCTTACAAGGTAGAGACCTTATATATTTCTAGGTTCTATCATATCGCAAGTCCTAAAATGGACACCTAACATCAAAAATGTCATCAAAAAAGCACAACAAAGAATGTTCTTTTTGCACAAACTCAGAAAGTCTGTCATCTGCACCTTAATAACTGTCTGGTTTGGTTCTGCAACCCAAGAAGACAGACACAGACTTCATAGGATAATTAGAGCTGCAGTAAAAACAGTTACTACCAACCTTTACAGACCCCTCACCTCCTGGACATAAACTGTTTCAACTCCTACCCTCAAAACGATGCTATAGAGCACTGCACATCAGAACAACTAGACACAAGGACAGTTTTTTCCCCGAACGCCATCACTCTGCTAAACAAATAATTCCTCAAACTATCAAACTATGCACTAAGGCTGCATTACTATTACTATTAGTCTTCTCACCATTTCTATCGCTCGTTTTCTCCCACTTATGACATGACTGTAACTTTGTTGCTTATATCCTTACAATTTATATTGATATTGATTGTTTCCTGATTGCTTATTTGTACCCTATGATTATCATTAAGTGTTATACCTTATGATTCTTGACTAATGTATCTTGGGTTTGTTTGTTTTTTTGTACGAGAGCATATGCACCAAAGACAAATTCCTTGTGTGTCCAATCACACTTGGCCAGTAAAGAATGCTATTCTATTCTAATCAAAGGATTCATTCTCACATTCCTCTAACTGTAGTAATTGTTATTAAATGACATGTCTTCATAACAGTGCTATTATCTCATTCAGCCCCTTCTGAAAGGTTTTCTTTTTCTTTTTCTTTTTTTTATTTATATGCCGCCCTTCTCCAGAGACTCCAGAGAAATTAAAGTCTCTTAAATTTCTCTCTAGCTATTCAAAAGTGGTTCATTTCCTTTTATGCCAGTATGATTGTGATTTACATCAATGATTCCAATTATGAGTGCTGATCTGTGATCCTATAGGTTACTTTATACTGGTCTTGACACTAACTTTTTTCTCTATTTTTAAAGACATGATTGTTCTTTATGACCATTTTGGCTTTTGCTGTAGGACAGATCAGACACCTGATTTCCTCTACAGAAAAACAAGCAATACTACAAAAACTCAACTTTAATACTGAAGAAATATTAACTATGTGGCATGTATGAGATGATGAAACCAATTGATAAATAAAATAGAAAAGTAAGTAATGGAGAAGACCTGCATAACTTCTTTCATTTCTTGTTGATTTAAATCATTACTCATATCCCTTCCAACTTTACCTTTCATCTTCTTGCAACCCCTCAATGCCTTGACTTCACTTCTTCATCAATATAACCCATGAGAATTCATATCTGATGCAGCTTTATTTTCATGAGCTTCAGTTGTACTTTTTTTTAATTAGAATTTGACTTTGTTAAGCTATCATGTAATGAGGATCACACGATGTTGCTTTTCAAATAGAAAACAGCAGCACTTACATTTGAAGTTTTAATCTGCCTGTTTGGCCTTTGCCCCAATGAACTTTCTTTCTTTTTTCTAATGAATTAAAAGTAATAAGGTGAAACTAATCGATCAGACCATAAAGACATGTGGTACTGCAATACTGGATGGTAAGTTTATACATTTGGAATCTACAAATTAGTCCTGAAAATAAAAACGTTTGAAAACAGATCATAAAAAGATAAGAATATCAGCGGCATATTGTTGGATTTATACATCATAGAATAATTTATACTTGAAAGTGAATAAAGGTCTCAAATGGAGCTTTCATTAGCTTCCTAAAATGTTTTTAATTTTTTACATTTTAGAAAAATCTAGTGAATTCTATTGACTGTTCAACAAAAGCAATCTTATTTAGAATTAGAAACAGTGTCACCAGCAGATAAACATATCTTCATTTTTTTTTCTTATTACCAAGTAATTTCTAAGACTATTTTTGGTTCATGGCTATGCCAACTTAAATAGAATTAGTATTTGATCTGAATCTTGTCCAAACCAAAGGACTGGAGAACTTGACCCACTCACTTTCATGGCTAAGAATAATCAATATATAAATATGTTCCTGTATGATTGTAAATTTGGAAGGGTGACAAGCATTATCTCTTTGGAAGGTGTTCTGTGGCCACCTGTTCTCTTGTGACAATATTCCCAAATCCTGATCTGAAGAAGTGGATTTATGGCTGGAAAAAACATGTTCTGATAATCTTATTGAATTAGTCTAAACAATGCAGGTGAAAAGTATGTTAATTTCTTGGTTTTTTTTCTACTACCCTGTTTGTCTCATAATGTAATGTGAACCTCTTAATAAGCATAGTGCTGTGATTTCTGATAAAAGGATATTTTACGTCATATTTCACATCAAAATAAATTCTTGGCCAACTCTGGTTTATGCATAATATAAAGTTATTCTGGTGTTACTTTAGTGAAATTGATATTGTACATGTTTTAAAAGTAGATAGTGTCAGGTTACATCCTCTGCAAGGGAAAATTAAGTCAATGAAATAGCAGAAATAACAATTTACAAAAACAGACAAACTGTAATTTATTTGATAGGTGGGATTTTTTTAAGCTAATTTAAGTGAACTATAATCGAATTTGATAGACTTGGAGGTAAAGCAAGGAATGAAATATTTATTATAAAGATTAATGGCCTGCTTAATAAGATCTTTTAATGGCAATATCTACATAGCATTTATATATTAGTAGCGATCCATGAAAAATACTCTTGATATGAAACAGAAGCTGTTTCTTATCAAATGGGACAAATTCTTTGGAACAAAGCATATGATTGAGGCACAAATAATTATCTTTTTCTAATATATATTTTAGAAGAGAATCTATTTAATTGTCTCTAGAATATAGTCTGTTAGAAAGCATCTGACAAATTTCTCTGGTGTCTAGACCACTGCAACACCAGACTGGCTGTCCAACTTCACCATTCACAAACCAGTTTCTTTCTTCTTGCTTATTTTGACTGACAGCATATTTTATCCCCATGTTCAGAATATCTTTTATTCTTATCTTACTCACACTTGCAAGAATCATCTCAAGAAGCTCAAAATTCAATTCATCACCTTTTAATTTCATGGATTTTCTTTTTGATATTATAAGAAATTCTCATACTGAATTTGTAAGGCAAGTTCATTGTAAAATATTGTTAAAATTGGCATTCAAACCAAAAACTTCCCCAAGAAAGTGAATATCTCCACAGCTGAAACAGCTTTGGAACAGAGGTTTCTTGAGGCAGATATTATTTAGTTCTGTTTAATTCAGAATGAAAAAAAAAGAAGTTGAAAAACAAATGACAAAATACAATTAAACTGAGTTAGAAATCAAACTCCAGAATGTTTAGCCCTTTCATTTGCTACATTAATCCTGCAATTTCCTCTATGTGTTTATATGTGTGTGTTTTTAAAATATTACAAAGATGAAGCTAAAAGACAATAACCACCACAGGATAGATAAATTTAACAACAAATTACATTTTATATCTGCCACACATTAGAAATGCTGAAAGTGATTCATCAACAGCAGTGCACCCCTAACTGTTATATTTGCTGGGCTTTCCATCTTCATCCTGGCATGATTGCATTAGTATAACATAAATAATTCTCAAGGTGCTAGAATTCAATAAATTCATTGCTAATATTAAAGGCTACAGAATCAAAAGATGATATGCAGTGGAGGTAAATGTCTCAAGAACTGGCTGATGAGCTTATTTATTCATGGAGCAAAATGAAAATGAAGTATTGGGTGAAAAAGAAAGAAGAAAAGTCACCTGATGCTGACTTTTCAGAATAAATGTAACCATCATGAAGTTTATATAGCCTTTTCTTTCATCTAGGAGCCCCACTCTGAAGATACTGATTTCACTTAGTCATCTTTCTGAGGACACCCCCAGCACTTGGTGAGAATTTTCCAATCTCACTAGTGTTTCAATCCTATGGGTTCAACCATCCATATGAGGGATGGCAAGCATTTTCAGATTGTTTTAATAGGGGGGTTTTTTTTCCCCTGAATTCTCAGCAGTACTTTATCCTTTTACTGGCAAATCCACTTACACTTTCATTTCTGTGTTACAAGCAAGGAAAATATTGACTGCAGGTATTCAATAGAGTTTAATTTCATTTGTTTTATTTTTTTAAAAAAAAGAACGAATTAGTTTGCTGGTCACTTTCATCTTGCATTCAATGATTGCTTTGGACAATACACAATACCAAACACGTAATGTATGAGCTAAATGAAAATGCTCCCTTAGAAAATTAAAAAGCGCACTATTGTAAGTACATATGTCCAAAACTAAATTCCTCTTTCATTAATGTAGTTGAATAATAGCAGTGATACCTAGAAAAAGGAAATTAAAGTATATTTATTTTGTCAGTTAATTGAACAGCTCCATAATCAATTCCATTCAGGCTTAACTGGAAAAAGCTGGCCATGTTTTTTTAATTGTATAATGGTGTTTTCTTGTACATACATTGGTTTCTTTATAAAATGGAATTATCTCATAAAAATATTAGCAATGATTTTTAAAGATTAAAATAAAAGACACCACATTGAAAGTCACTGCTTTAACACTTACTTGTCCAACCATTTATCATTAGTCATTCAGCATAAAAATACATAAAATATTTAAAATATGAGGATATTTGAAAATTCAACTTACAATCCTTAATGAATACTGACTTGTGACTGTTAGATGTCCCTTAGGGTTAAATGTGGGGTTTGTTAGTGCATTATAGGTAATAAAGGAAGTAATCATCTCGTATATCTTTATCAATGTATTGGATATCATATAAATATTATATGAATTTGTTGTTGAGACAAAAAAGCTATTGATGTTCAAATTGTATATCTTTATAAAAGATATATTATAAAGATAATTATATATTATAAAGATAATTATATATCTTTATAAAATATATTTATATTTTATCTTTTTGTTGTGAAGGGGAAGTTGTGAAGGTGAAACAAAAATGATCATTTACCTGCAGATGTTCAAGCCGTTCTAGGATTATCCCTTAAATTAACAAGAGCTGTCAATACTATTAACTACTAATCATAGATCAAGGTAAATACCTGCGGTATGTAGATGCATGTTTTCAATTTAAATAGCACAAAGGATTGAGAACAAAGATACACAAGTAAATGTGTAAATTATTTTTCAATCCTCACTGGCTCAAGATTGACTCAGCCCTTCTATCCTTCCAAGGTCAGCAAAACAAGGACCCAAATTGTTGGGGCAATATGCTGACTCTGTAAACCACTTAGAGAGGGATATAAAGCACTGTGAAGCGGTATATGAGTCTAAGTGCTATTTCTATTGCTATATCAAGTAAAATTTATATATGTATATTGCTGGGAAGCAGAGGATGACATAAGCATATTTTTTCTATTTATTAATCTTTGTCCATCATTCTATCTAAGCACCTATCTCAGCTGGTGTCTAAATAGACTAAGTGAAATCATTTTTAATGTGTTGATAAGCAATGATGTGTACAAATGTGTACAAAGGAATTCAGAATATAATCCTATGTATATCTCCCTGGGACTGAGGTCAGGTGAAATGAATGGCACCTACATGTGTAGATATGTAGGGAACTACACATTTCAAACAATGATAGATTAGATTCATAGAAACTATGAAATGCCTCAAGAATGTATAAACATTATGTGCAAGGTGAGGGGGAGACACACAGTGAAAGCATTTTAGTTCATTAACTCTTAAAGTTCTACAGTTTTATATTTTGAATCCAGCTTGTACATGTGTTATTTCAGAGCTAGCTCTGGTTAATATTTTTTTAATAATTTGTGTAAGTCTTTCCTGCCCAGGAAACAGCCTGTCACAGATATAGTAGAGACATCAGTCTACTGTGTATTACTTCTTTTTCTTTTAAAGGACTGAAAAATTGAAAGCTCTTTTATACCAAACTTCACACAATTTGACTGACCTCTGGTTCAAGTACATGGAAAGGACTAATCTTACATGGCATATAAATGAAGAGGCAACTCACTTCGATTCTTTTGTCTATGTATGCGATATTATGTCTTCATTTATGTTTAGCATTAATTTTATATCAATGAAAAATTGTAATCCTATTCACATTTTGGATTCTGTGTGTAAGATCTTCATTTTAATATTTGCATTTCACTTATTATTTTACATGTCTAATTATTTATATCTTTCTTTAAAAAATTAATTTAATACTAAATTGAAAAACAGTTCTGTTTTGAACAACCTGTAAATAAAGTATAGTCAATGTTTTCACTGATTTATAGGATAATTAAGTAAATGGAAACAGTTGAAAGAATATTTTTCTTCAAGATTTGTGTATTTGAAAATTTGTAAGATTTGAGTATTTATAAACACCCATAAACAAATTATTAAAACTTCTGTTTAAACTACTACCTTGCTACACCATCCTAAAAACTCTTCAAGTTCTTAACATTCTTCTTCAGAAATAATAATAAAAAAAACATTTGCATTTTAAAACTTTACATTTTGGAGGAACAGCTAATTCTCTCAGAATAATAATTTCTATTATTAGTGTACTTCAAACATCAAAACTAATATTTATTTGGAGGTTAAAATGGTCACAAACTAACTAGACTATATCAACTGAATCAAGATCCAGCCATTATCTATACTAAAGCACAATAAAGCAGAAACCAGTATAAATATTATATTTATGATTTAGACTTCTTGCTAACATCAAAACCTTTATGAATTAAGTTATTACATTTATTTCAGATTCTTCATCACAATTGAAAGACAGCTAAAACTAAAACAAAAAAATGGGATTGAGGGTTGCAATAAGAATAGTCTTCCAAACCAAATGGTTGGTTTACATGTTGATAGCTGTAAGAATGGGGAAAGCTATCCAAAACAAGCAGAAGCAGGTGATTTTATTGTTGTATGATTAATATAATAAGCTTTAGTGCCTACACTTTGCATACAAAGTATACATGTGTGCTTTTGAGTCAGCATTGACTATGGGTAAATACTTAGATATGTCTCTTGACAAGATTTCAGAAGATTTCTTGCCATTGTCTCCTTTAGAGGACTGAGAGAATGGTTGTCACAGCTGGTTTTGTATCTCAGATTAAACTACAACCTTTCATCTCCTAGTTTCTAGCCTGGCACCTTAACTATTGGGCCTCAATTGTATATGTACCATTTTAAAATTTGGCCAGTAGTAACTGATGTCAAATCCCTATACTTTTGCATGCAACTTTATATTCAGCTGTTTCAATATAAGAAAAAAAATGCCTCACAATCAGTCAACAGATGGGATGGCTAGAATCAGATAATATTACTATTGGCCACAGGTCATCCATTCTAGACTATTGATGGATCAAAAGTCTCAGAGAATATAAATAATGGACCAATCAAAAATCAGGAGAAGACAATAAATGAAATCCTCACACTTGAAACAAGTTGTTCAAAGTGCTGAACAAGTTCATTCTTCCTGCTATACAGTCATTCCGATACAATCACTGTAGAGTTAAGCTACCTATGTTGAATTTCCTGTGCAATGTAGGGATGCAATAATAATCAAGAATTATTGATTTCAGGACAAGGATGTCAGATAGGAAACAAGTGAAAATCTTATTCTCACGGATGACTCTCACCCTGATCACCACTTCTTTACCCTCCTCCTCTCTTCTGGAAAGGAGATATAGAAGCATAGCCAGCCACACAAAAAGGCTGAAGAACAGTTTTTATCCATGGGCTGTCAGACTCCTGAATGCAAAATAACATCATAACTACGTAGTACCATGGACTTGCAGGACTGGCACAATGTGTAACATGTTCACACTGGTGCAATAAGACTGGGTGTTTTGTTAATATGATTTATTGGGTTAGGGATTTTCTGTTTTCACTGTGAGCTGTATTGTGTTGGGGGATGCACTGAGGGAGCTTAACCAATCTCATTGTACATATGTTGTGCACTGATAATAAAGATTTGAATTTGAATTTATCTACTATGAGTACAAGCTTACTATTATTGTAATGAGGTTTCTAAATCTCTGAAAATATACATTAAAAAAGAGAATTCCCACAAATAAATAGGTCAACTGTGAACAGAACTGTGAATACTTAGCCGTTCATAAGACGATTTCAAGAATCAGGTTTTGCCTGAAAGGGCCTAACAATAAAATAGCTACCTTTATCATTCCAGTATAACCATTTCAGAATGTATTCCTTGATCTAGAATTTTTCAGCAA
Organism: Stegonotus admiraltiensis; assembly: GCA_032468215.1. Taxonomy (NCBI): domain Eukaryota; kingdom Metazoa; phylum Chordata; class Lepidosauria; order Squamata; family Colubridae; genus Stegonotus; species Stegonotus admiraltiensis. The sequence goes on from JANHZT010002366.1 coordinate 22,854, forward strand.
AAAATGTGGTGCACATCTAATTGAAGTCAAATAAAAGTTCTGTCAACTGACCCTAAAAAAATCTTTCATCCAAGTAAGAAGATGATTTAAAAAAAAAAAACTATCTGCATAAAACTACCTGCATAAAATCATTGTTGAATAGCACAATCAACCTCTCAATCTCAGCTTCATTTGCTTTTCATTTTGAATGGCCTCATCAAGACCAAATCTATCATTTGTTAAAGTGTGAGGATTGGGCATCTTATGAAATATAGATAAACAATAGAAGTAGCTTCATTCAGAAGTCTCATTTTATTACAGTGAACAACATTAACTGACAATCATAAGATACTTTAGTTCCCCTGGCCTAAATAAATTCTGTGTCCACCAGGAAAGTGCATTTTCCCTGAAAAGATACTCATATACCCTTCCTTAATCATGTATCTATGATTTTATTTAAGTAATAAAGTTATGCATTATTTTATAAAGAGTGTGAATTTTTGCAGTTCATCTGCTGTGCTGTCTACAAGTAATGTACCACTAATCATTTAGTTTTGAGCTTGATCACTTAGTGTTCAGACTCTAGGCTCCAGCAGAAAAATCTATCTTGCCTGATATTTACTCAGTGTCAATGCAATTTGCTAACTTCAAGTGCCAATTTGAATACAAATTGGGCTTGTAATGGGTTTGTATTGAATCTGAATTACTTTGTAATGCTGCAAAAAATAGAACTTATGAAACCTGATTTGAAACCATATTGTGTTGGGTAACCGCATTTGGTTACTTGGAAAGTGAGAAAATTTTCACTGAACTTGATTAATAAATTATAATTAAGTTCATACTAACCAAGTAAATTAAAATATTCTTTATGCTTTTATGTATGATATAATTCATCATGCGATTTTATGGAAACCACTGATGAAAACAGAGAAATTTTCAGTCATCTACAAAATTTTTATATAGGAAAAAATGCCAGCAGATAAGGTTTATTTGGTGTACGAAAAAAAGGCAGGAAAGAAAACATAATAAAGAGATTTACATAATAAAGAGATTTTCAGCTAGGTATGTTTGGAAAAAGAAGGTAAGCCAAAAGATAAAGGCCAAGAAAACTATAAACTATAATCCAATCATTCACAATTTTCTGTGAAATGTGTGTTTCATTAAATTATATGAATTGTTATCCTATTTAGTATATCTTTCCTTGGGATGTTATTCTGACTTTCAGATTATCTCAGAAGTTGCTATACTATTCTGTTGTACAATAACCAAAATCCACAGTGAAACTAGAAAGAAGGTAAAACTGAAGAGTTTGTTAACTGGGACAGAAGGGAACATCCATCCACCATCCTTTTTTCTTATTTTTTTATTTTATAATTATGGATTTCGCCAGGTCTAAGCAGCTAGGCTCCATGAAGAAAACAGAACAATCTAAACTGCTCCCAGTTATTGGGTAAAATCTTGAAGTAACAATAACAGAGTTGGAAGGGGCCTTGGAGGTCATCTAGTTCAACCCCCTGCTCACGCAGGAGACCTATACTGGGGATTTGAACCACCGACCTTTCTGATTGACAAGCTCAGCATCTTAGCCACAGAACCACCTAGGGAGCCTCCATCTTCCAGGATGAAGGAAAAAAAGAACTCACACAAACTTCCTAGTTTTATGGAGTAGTTAGGTAGAAAGTGGAATTAGAGTCTGATTGCATGTGCTATAACTAAATTATCTGATTTTCTTCAAAGCTTACTTTCCCCCTAATTGCCAACTCTAAATGTAACCTATCGTCTTTTTATTCACCTTGATTCTTCTTTTACTTTAAAATGCAAATCCTTTTTTCTAATCCTATCAAGCATCCATTTCTCCTTTTTACTACTGTCTGTTGTTACAACCTTTAAACAACCTGTTTGTATGTAGGTCTTTGGTTGTTCGGGTTTTCTCCCGCGTAAAATTGGAAGTATCTTTGCAACGTTTCGACGAAGTCTCATTCGTCA
>JANHZT010002366.1:109538-123421 GCA_032468215.1 Stegonotus admiraltiensis
ACAAAAGTATGAAGGCTATTGCTTAATGCATTGTAAGCTGCCCTGAGTCTCCGGAGAAGGGCAGCATATAAATCAAATTTAAAAAAATAAAAAATAAAAAACTGGTTTCCAATCCTATCCAGTTGGATTCAGATTAGCAGTACAGTACAGAACAACTTGTGTATGGAGGAAGAAAGTTGGAGTGGGATCTTAACTTCAGTTTTGAAATTCTATCATAGTGACTGCATTCTGTTAGGTTTTTTCCTCCCAAAAAATATCCCTGACCTTTCTTCCTCTTAAGTGAACCTGAAGTCAGTTTTTATAGTGAGAATTATTTGGTGTTTTCCTTTGGGGCAAACCGAAGAAAAAAAAATTCTAAGAATACTGAAAAATCATCTTATACTGCATTAAAATAAAGATGCACTATAGAAACCAGTCTGTAGAAATAAAGCTCAGTGACACACTGCAAAATAAATTCAACTGTCTTTAGCTTCCATTAACTGAGATAAGAGAGAAATGCCAGGATTCTGGCAGTTGCTTTCCTGCCCACCACCCCACCTTTATCTTCTGCAGTGTGTTTTACCTATATGATATATAGAGACTAAATTATTAAAATTTAAGAAACAAAATTTCTTAAAAGATTTTGGTGACAATCTAGGAAGTTATGTCTATTCTATACTGATGGGGGGAAAAAGAGCTTTTGAAGTTCCAGTCTTGTATCTTTTGTAAATTTGTGTTATCCTATTCCTTTTCTAAATTCCATGAAATTTACAGATTTCAAATTTGTTAATGCAAGTTAATGTTACTTACGATTTCACCTTTTCCATTCTATTTTTTTAAACAGACTAATAAAGTTAATTTTAATGAAGTATGTTATTTATTTCATTTTAAAGATTTATAGGAATGTTCATTTCTGGGTTGACTTCTTCTCTCAGATGATGATCTCATTCTGCCATCTACTGTTGTGTGAAAAAATAACAAGAGGCTTAAATGAATGCCCCATTTTTTTAAAAAGACTATAATTAAGTGTCCAATGTAAAAAAAAAAGCAAAACCTTTTCTTTGTTGAACTTTGAGCAGGTATGAATAAATCATGCAGCATTTGAGTCCCTGTTTTTTTAAAAGAAATTTCATCTTTAAGTCTACCAAAAAAAATGGTTTTTTCTTTTCTTATTTACATATGACTTTACCTGTTTTGGAGAATGCCCATTCATATAAAATCATGTAGCTGTTAAAGTTTTCATTTTTGCAATGCTATGCACAAATCAGAACAAAAACAAAACAAAAAATTATGTTTCAGGCAAATTTGGGAAGAATTACATTTGACCACTAGTAATGATGTATTGAAACAGATTCTGTTGGATATGGGCATGACTACTTTTCATATGGAAACTACAGTAAATAATTTCTTGTTCTTAAGTACCTGTTGATAATAAAACTTCTCCATGTTGTCTTCTAGGTTCTTTAGTTCTTCTGGCTATAGCTATTGTCTAACTAGGTCTTCTTGCCATACTTTTTATTGTTACCATAATTAGAATGTTGCGAATAATTGCCATGTTTTGTTCCAATTGAGATAAATAGCTGGAACAATCATAATATAAAGATGTAAAAAGTGTAGTAAAAGCATGGAGCTACAATAAGCAAGGATGTGTGTTTCATTAGAGCCATCAGGCTGAACTGAAAATAAGGAGAGCCTAGGACACAGCATTCTTTCTCCTCCTGCTGTTTTTTAAAAAGATTCATATCAGATAAACAAAAGATATCATGCTATTGAAAAATACAATACATGCACTGCCTCTTTTAAGGTCTGAGAGCATGTATGATGTGTTAACATTGAACATCTGCTCCAACTCCTCCACTCTTGTGTAGGCAAGCATGACTATTCTCTAAATTCAAAATGACTCATCGTGTGTTTACCCGGTGCTTTAAAAATGTGATCCATGTAGAGACTATAGAAGCAACTGCACATTGTGTGCAGCCAAAATCTAGCAAGGAGTGTACTGGACCAGTATATAACAAAATTACAAAAAAACAAAAGAAGATAAAATTGAGCTCTAAATAATTATGTGGATGTGACATTTTGAATCACTTTAAGATCTGAACTCTCAACAAGCCATTGTTGATTAAACTCACATGAAGATGGTTGTACATATCTTGAGATCTTGAAAATGAAAGACAGCTAAGAAATTAAGAACTTCTCCTTAAATGCTTTTCCAGTCATTTTGCATGGGATGCAAATTTATAAGCCAACTAGCCTGCCACAACTTTATTTATTTAGACATGCACTATGTATGCATGGAAATTTTCTTTACTTTTCTCATCATAATCCTAAAGTTCTATCTTGGGTGCTATCATTATCTTTTAAAAAGCCTAACTATATAATAGTAATAGTTTGGTCTAGTGATTAAAGAAACTAGCTATAAATTGGAAGACTGTGAATTCTAGTCCCATATTAAACCTGAAAGCCAGCTAAGTGACTTTGGGCCCATCACACTTTCTCAACCCAAGCCAACCCACTTCATAGGGTTGCTGTGGGGAAAATAGGAGTAGGAAAGAGTATTGTAAATGTTACTGACTTATTTATAAAAAAAATAATAAATGTGTGATAAAAATAAACACATAATAAAAAAAATATACAATTCCTTCAATACATTAAATAAGTATACTGACTTCAGTTTCCAGAAATGGCAGGATTTTGCCAGCTTGTGGAAAGCCTAAGAGTCAGGGCCATTCTTGCAATGGGAGACAGGCTGTTCCATAGGAAAAGCTCTCCCATAGAAAATGCCCACTATCAACCCCACCCCACCCCCCAATGTGTCCTGGTATATGGAGACCATTAGTCTGTGCATCCTGGCTGCTGGCAGAAAAAAATCTGAGAACAGTGGTTCCCTAGATATCCAGGCCTCTAATTCTAGACATAAAACATGATCAGCAACTTGAATGATGCTCAGAAATAGCCTGGTAAGAAGTCTTTCCTAAACCAATGATGTAATTTATCAGTACCAACCTGTGACTATACAAAGCACTATTCTTCCATACCAGCTGAAGTTTCTGAATGATTTTCATTGGCAGCCCCATGTGGAAGAAATTGCTCAAAATCCAGTCACAAATACTGAGTTTTTTATATTTATTTCTTCATCAAATATTTACAGAATAATTTAAATAAATCAATTTATATCCTTCTTCCCCAAACTAATCCCTAATTCAGACAAATTTGAAATGTTAACTATCTATCTGGGATTGGATATGAAGAACTGACTATAGAATTCAAAGATATCTGCCAGTACATTCTAAATTTAGCCCAGAATTTCAAGAAAATTTATCTAATAATTTCATTCAGTGAAATATGGGACATGATGAAACCAACTATATCACAGTTCTAGAATTAACTCTCAAGAAAGATTGTAAACAATGTCCTATAACAGTTCCCAGTAGATTTTTTTTTTAAATTATCAAATTTAATTCTATCAGTGAAATGTTCAGAAGGCACTTGTTTTGTATTTACCTCTTGATAAATAATATATTCTTCCTGCCTTCCAAATTGCCATGACACGATATATTTCAGTTTCAGAACAAAGCCATCAACTAATCTAAAATGAATCCAAATATTCTATTCAGTCGAGAAAGACACAAAGCTCTTATGTCTTCAGACTTTAAATCAACTTGTTCAAATATGGGAGATTAGGTACCCAGCGGTAGCTAATAACTTTTCATCACTGTCTCCTTTGGAATTCATGACAGTTATTTCTAGTAATCTGGACTGCAGTGTCGGTGAAATTCAAGAAAACTAAGAAAGTAAATATATTGAATAATGGAATTATTGTTGTGGAATTATACTAGAAATGAATATAGTGACAGCTATTGACTTTAAAGGGTATTGATAAAAGTACATTTTTCACCATGGCAGAAAGAATCATAATTGAATGTTATTGCTGTTCTTGATACCTTTTTATTGTTTTAACATCACATCACTTCTTATAAATGGCAGAATATGAATCTTCAAATAAAATTTGAAGATTATAGATTATAGAACTAAACAGTGACTTTCGGTGATAAGAGCCTGTGTCTTTAGCATTATTTGGGGCTACAGCACTATAGAAATGCTGCTAGATTAAAATGCAATTTCTAAGAAAACTAGATATATATATGAATTCAAAGAGTACTGAATTACAATGAAATGACAGCATTGATTTTATAACTATACTTTGGTTTTCCAAATACGTTTCTTTAACTTTATTGTTTTACAACAAAATGTACACAAAAATCCTACAATTTACAATCTAAATTCTATGCCAAATTTTCCAGCAATTTGAAAGGGATTAGTGAAAAAAGGAGGAATCTTTGTAAGAAAGTATGTTTCTTATTTTTGAACCTGTAGGAATTGATTATTGTGCATTGAGACAGAACTGATATCATAAAATAATAAACTAGATCAAGTATCTAACAATATTTTTATAGCATACCAGATCCAGTTAAACAGTGTTAGTGGAGACTCAGAACTGGAGATAGAGGGATGTATTTCAGATTCAGATCTATCTACTATGCCCTAAAATGAAAATCCCTGCTCCACTTTGATATCTTTAATTATGCAATTGCTAAATCACTCATGACTAAATCCAGCAGCACCGAATGTTTTGCATCCATTTTACCAAAGATTATGTATTTCTCCAAACAAATGACTTTGATCTGTTTCTTTGGCTTAAGACTGAAGCAGAAGTCTGCATTAAAGTACCATTTTCACATGCAGTAGAAAGTATAAGAGAACAGAAAGAAGGCAAAAAACCCCAACCCTACCCCTTTGATTAAAACAATAAGTTGTTTTCCTTTCGCCAACAATAGCAAAATGTTGCCCCATTGTGATATCTCCTCTTTTTAGGAAGTCATGTCAGAATAGCTATGAAATAAAATTAAAAATTGTATATTTTGTTTCTTAACAACATACTCATGAAATGAATTTGAGCCTTTTTCTCCATTTCCCTCTTATTGGCTCTTTGCCATCACCTTACAATGGATCAATCAAATATGGAATGACATTTGACCTATTTAAACCTGCAGTAATCATTTCAAGTATGCTACCTTTAACTACTGTCATCTATGGGGGGGGGGGGGAATTGTCAAAGTATTAATGACATAGAAACCTTGATGAAATGGCACTATTCACCTGCTCACACTTTTTTCTTCCCATTCAGCATTCCCAAATTATACAAAATTCATTATATGGATTTCATTAATTTTATTAGTTTTGAAACTGGCAGCCGCTCAACTGTGGCAATTTCTTCATTCTAAGCATATACTCCCTTCTTCCTTTTTCTATACAGAACTACCAGGTCTGGCCTATTAAATTTCTTTATATTTGAAAGGTTGGAGTTTTTCTTTTGTCTTTTGTTTAAAGTATTTATGCATGAACTTATTTTTAAAAGTATAATTAGTTCAGCAAAAGATAAAAAAGCATTACATTTCAGAGACTAATGCAGATTTTAGAAGAAATAATCACCATAGACAATTACGGTAAAAGCAACAAAATTTTACACAATTTTAAAGACTAATACATATATCATGTTGTCAACTTGTATGCACTAGAACTCATTTTATCAGAGACCAAATGCCATTCTAGGAGTGCTGCCCAGGTGCAGATATACTTTACATGCATACTGTCAAACACAAACCGATATTCATATAGGCGTAATGGGATATTTAAAAATGTAAAACAGTTATAAGTAATGACAACATACAGAAATGAAAAATAAAATTTTGAGACTGTAGTTACATTAAAGTTTACATGTATCTAAAATCAATTTAGCAACTATTTATAAAGTGTTAGCTTTAAATCTGTTGAGGGAAACAAATACCTCTATTTTGTTAAGCTAATTCTTGCCTGTACCTTACATGTACAATTAAAACCCATTATTTTGTTTGAGGCCAAGTACCCTTTATTTTAGAATTATAGGACAATTCCACATATTCTTTTCAGATATAAGATCCACTGGTTCATTTACACTCTTTTCCCAGTGAAGATAGTGTTACAGCCTGAAATATTCAGGCTATCTTCTAAATGATTTTTCTTTCCAGTTTTCATTTGAAATATCTGATTCCTTTCTATTTTTCAGGTTATTTTTCAACTGATCACATACAGTCAGCCCATTTAAGTTCAGTGCTGTTACACATCCTCAAACCTAGAAAACTCTTGGGAGATGTCAGTTCTTTGTAAAATTATTGTTGCTTTAGATCAACTTCCTTATATTTCTGTTCTGTAACAAAGCCTTGGTGCCCTAGTAGTTCTTTGCTACCCCTTGAGACAGAAGAAGTTAATAGTACAGCCAAGAGTATATTGATAAAACTGAGTTTTGCAAAGGCTGGAATTGAAAGAAAAGCTGGCATTAAAATAGTATGGTGAAAGTAAGAATGACATTTTTGTAGGCAAACTATGTTTTGAAGATATTTAGAACTGGATATAGATTCAATTTGGACATATTCTAATGCCTCATATATATCTAATAAAGCAATTGATAACCAAATGTTTCCTAACCAAACATTCAAATAAGTTTTTATGGTATCTAATCATTAAACAGAACCAATATTGTATAGGCAGAGAAAGCTTTCATCTTTCAAGATATGAAACCAGCCAATGCTTCAAAAAATATATATAATAACCTGGATAAATGGCCATTGTGAAAACTATTTTGTCACAACACAGTGTTGTGTATTCTGACAATGTACAACATCGCAACATATTAGAAATATCTCTTGTGACCAGGCAACATATTGCTGAAAAATTTGAAGGCTAGTGTCATGACAGAAAAGACACAATTCTGCTGGACAAATCTTATGTTTTGTTTAGATTGACAAAATAATAGAATGATGTGGAAGTACTATAGACTTCAGTGAGGCATTTGATAAATATAGCCATAGCTGCCTTCTTGAAAAATGGAACAGTATGGAATTGATGATGTAATTATCAGATGGATTCATCATTGACCGAACAACCACCCCCACCTATCATCTCTAATGGAACTATGTTTACAGGGCTGGAAAGGTGTAGTAGGGTAACCCAAAGTTCTGTCCTAGGCTTAGTGCCTTTCACATTTCATAAATAACTTAGATGAGAGGATAGAAGTGATCCTTTGTAGGTGACAAATTTGTAGATGCAGATGGTAACATCTCAGAATATAGGTCCAACATTTAAAAGGATACACTTGGAAATCAGGTTCCATCCAGCAATGACATTCAATTGTGAAAAATCAAAGTTATGCCCTTTGAACTTTGAACCAAAACCAGATGTGCCAGCATAAGATATGTGGCACCTGGATTGGCAGAACTGCTTTTGAGAATGGGTGTCCTGGTAAACTTATGTATAAGTGCTGCAACTGTCAAAAAAGCTAATGAAATATTGAACTGCTTCAATAGATGTATAGTGTCAAGATTATAAGAAATAATAATTCTGCTCTATCTTGCCCTGCATAGACAGTATCTAGAATATGATGTACATTTATGGTTGCCACAATGCAAAGATGGTTTAAAGAAATGGTAGGGCTTCAAAGGCAGAGCAGCAAAGAGGTTAAGCTGCTTGGCAACCGAAGCCTACCAAGAGCAGTAAAAGGAACTGGCTATCAAAGACTAAAGAAGCAAAAGTCAAAAGTGCTTTTCTGATACTTTTGAAGGCTTGTCACAGGATATGGATTTACTTTCCATAGCTTGAGGATAAACAAGAACCAATAGATGGAAATTTTACAGAAGAAAATCAAAACTTAAAAGAGGAATTTCTTGACTATGAGAGCTATTAAATAGTGGATCAGCCTTCTCCTTGGAGTCATGAGTTACTAGATGATGAGTTATCACTAGATATTTTACGACAGGGTAGCCATTTGTCTTGAATAGTCTGAGCATTTGTGTCTTAGGTAAAGGGGTGGACTAGAAGACCTCCACAGTCTTTTCTAACCCTGTACATTTATGAATATATGAACAATTGTCATATTGGGGAGATGGGCAACATATACATTAAACAAACAAACAAACAAACAAACAAACAAACAAAGTCTTCTGATATATTGTACTATTTTCACCTGTGTGGATTTAGATTTGGTTTCATCTGCTTTTATCCATCTCGCTTCATTTTTTAGAAAAGTTCTGAAAACTTATAACTTGAAATAAATTAGTTCAATTGATGGCTACCTATTGCTATAACTTACCGAGTTTTTATTAGTTTACTATTTTTGCAGATATTAGGCATGCTAAATAAGAATAAAACCCAAAAACTGTAAAGGAAAATAAACACTTTCCTGATTTCTCTGCTTAGTCTGCCAATTTCTTCATAATCATTTACTCAGTAGAAATCTGAGTTCTATTTACAATTTAATCTAATTTTCTAATCAAAAATGAAAACTTTCTTCTTGTGATAATGTTAAAATTAATGCTCTTTTCCATTCTTTCAGAGATTTATCATTTGTTTTAAATCATTTAGCCAGTGCTATCCAGAACGCTTCTGTCAGTTAGTTCACTTAATCCTGATTACACAAAAACTAACGCAGGGAATGTTTTTTCTCCTTCTACACCTTTATCCTTGGTCAAATTATAGTTTTATATCATTGCCTTTCATAGCCCAGTAATGTGTTTTTGAATGTGTAGTCCTTAAAAATGTAATTAACCGGATGTAATCCAGATGCCCACTAAATGTACATTGCAGGAAATTCTTTGCAGTCCTGTTTCCCATGTATTATTAGTTTATAATTACAGCTATTTGTCATATTTTTACAACTAAGGTTGCCCTTTATCTTTTTTTTCTCAGAGTATTTTACAGGTGTGTAGATTAAGCTAAAGCCAGGTAGTTGTACAGTTCTCTGATCAACATGAGCACTATCTTGCATTATATATAACTATAGTAGGTACCATAGAGAACTACTTCGCAAAACAACTACCAAAACAAGCAAGTACTGGACATTTTTATTAATCTATATATTTTAATAATGTGTTTCCTTCTGGGGCATTCGGATAATATACTATATGTTAGACTGTGAGGCACAAATAACTAGACTCAAATTTAATGCCTCATGCTGGGGACTTTTTCTGAAAAAAACTAGCTCTTTGAAGAAGGATGCAATTCTGGGAAAGTAAAGGAAAGATAAGAGCAGGGTGAATGAAGTCAATTATAATTTCAATGGGTATACCATTGGAAGACCTGAAGGACCAAGTTAGGGTCAGATTATCATAAAGAAAATCTATGTAGTCACTGGGAGTCAACAGTGATCTGATGACACATAATCAATCAATTCTCATCAGATCTAATTGGATCAATGGTCAGGGAAAATGGATTATAGTTCAACAAATAGAGTTGTCTTCCTGGAAGGCACCCAAACAGACAAGAGTGTGAGAGGCTACAGTAAAAGCCATAGATTACACAAAGAAATATGCCATGAGAATATTTCATCACAAGCAATACATGTAGCTACAATGAAATGGATGCTATTATGCTGCGAATTTTATTAAGAATGTATATGAATCATATGACATGACAAAATACACCGTATTTTTCGTCTGATTGATAATCTATATTCTATGTTCTAAGTCCCTGGGAGACTAAAAGACTGGCTTGTGTAATTGTATCATTACTTTGAAGGCTGACCTAGAAATAAATATTCTAACTTATTGCAGGTGTATGTAACTCAAACTTAGGCTATACACATATTACCTTTAAAGGACAGTAAGAGTAACACAGTTGGAAGGGACCTTGGAGGTCCTCTAGTCCAACCCCCTGCTCACACAAGAAACCTATACTAGGGATTCGAACCGCCGACCTTTCTGGTCGACAAGTTCAGGCAGCTAGTTCTTTATTGCATGCTAGAAGAAAATGTGTCATAGCTTAGACACTTTTGCACATGTATGATGAATTAAAATGCAAATAGTTCTTCCATTCAATAATTTTAATTTAATTTTAATCAAGTGGCTGTAAATGAGTAGTAACTACTCAATTATTAGTCACAGAAAGATTTTTCCTGAGCAGCATTTACCTAACCCACAATTTTGCAATCATTTCAGTGTAACTTGATTAATCAAGAAATATTATTGTCTTGGTGTCAATAATTTTTAAACCTAATCCAATATTTTGATAAGAAAATTCATCTTACTTGAAAATCAAAATAGGCAGCAGAACATAAAGAGAGGAAGAATTAATGTTAAGGCAATATACTAGTGCAAAGTCAATGTATAAAGTGCATGTATAAACCCAATTGCTTTGGGCTTGACTGAGAACTCTTAATTGATTGCAGGGATATGAAAATCCTTCATAATATTATTTGCAAATTGTGAAAGTATGGATGAAGCTCCTAGGTTCACATCAACAAATCAAACACTTTTTCCCAGGATTTCATAAATTGCTTAAGCTTTATAAGTTCTTTCCCAATACACATGAATGCTAATCCACTTTGCTTTCCATCTTTGCAGCTTGGAGTTATGGCTTCAGTTATATAAAAGCAGCCATAAGCAGCATACAAAACAGCTGTAGGAGAATATAAAAAAGGTATGGCTGCTTTAATGATTTAAGGAAAATGCTACGAGTATATGTATTCCTACCATTGTAAAATGTTTTTGAATACTTTGCTAGTTTTGCATTTTGCTCATCCTTTCTCATTCTACTCTTCTATTAATCACACGTTGCAATCTAGGAACACTACAGGATTTCATCTATTTTTTATTTTTAAACATGCAGACCTGATTCAATATTCTCAAGCCAATATGTACTTTAGAATGCAATAATCCTTTCATATTCCTTCAAATGTGTAGTTCTCCGTTCAATAAATTACACACACACACATACATACAAAATTATGCTTTCCTGCACTGTTCTGGCTGCTCATCTGTCAAAACATGCAGATTTTGAAAAAGTTCTGTCATTGTTCTTTCAGGGTTTTTTTTTAATAAAAATAAGATGTTAAAATTTGGTTTGGTTTGTTTATTGTTTTGAAAGGAGGGGAGGGGAAGGGAGAGGGGAGGGGAGGAGGATGTTTGAAATAAGCTAATAGCAGTTGTCAATATGATGATCAAAAGATTGCTTATCAGTAAGGAAGAAATAGAACAAAGGAAACATGAGATGGTTTTCCTGAAGCATTCTGCCCAGCTGGGATTCCATTCTTTACAGCTCACAAGGAGGCAAAAACTGTTGTTAGGACAAGGGATGGAAAGAATTCTAGGTATTAGTGAATAAATTCATGAAGAAAGAGAGGAGCTAAGATTCATCAACTTGGAAATTGCCCAGTAAATTATCTGGAGGGGGATGAAGGGTTAAAAAGTTGAAAAGAAGAGAAACAAATTGGAAACACAACCCAGAAGAGGGATCAGACAGTCAGAAAAAGCTCCGTGAAAATTTGCAAAGACAGCTAGAATTTACAGAGACCACTTTGCCAAAGAGGAGACAGTTGGTTTAAGTATCTGCTTAAAGGTGCATTGTACCTTTAAGGAGATTGCTCTATTGTGTGAGGGAGAGAAAAGGCCATAGTTCTCAGCAGGCTTCTCTGCAGGATACAGAGAGATTCATGCCATTGAGTTTAATAGCTTACATTAAAGTATTACCTTTTCCTGTCTGCTACAGTCTCTATATCTGAATGGTTATTTTTCTCTAATGCCAGTAGTGAAGTCCTAGGTTTTTCATATCAGAGGTTTAGTATTGAGTGCCCCAGAATGGATACAGCCCGGCCTGCTCCCAGAAGATTTGGTTTGTGGCTTTTTGAAATAAATTACACAGGAGGTGAATGAGCTCCTGCTTAAGAGAACTTTGGGGAAAATAGCTCCTTGCTTCTTAAAACCAGTTTCTGTAATATGTTGACTAAACATTAACAAAAATCATCCTGACCCCATCCATGTCTGAAGACTTTGAGTTGGCACAAAGAAAAGTTAATGAGAATTTATATCTTTTATAAAACTCCATGCATTGCAAGCAAGCAGATTTTTTAAAAAGCGTACTTTGTAATAGAAGAGGCGGGGAGCTTACAGTGGCCCTCTTCTATGTCAACTTTCTCTTGTCATTAGATACTATATAGGAATTTCCACATTCAGCTGCCTCCTTCAATGTTCTATATAATTAGGTTCCTTTTTTGATATGGAAAAAAAGCTATAATTCTTTGTTATTTATAATTCATATAATGGGGCTATTGTTGCAATAGGTAGCTTCTTTTAAAACAATTTAACTACTACTATTAAAGAGTTATTACTGCAATAGTAGAAACTGTTCTTTGGTGAAAGTCAGTCACTTGAAACATGTGATCACTTATGGCAATAGTGGGTTTCAATTCTGGTTTGCTTGCAGGGACGTGTGCGCTCACACATGTGTGTGATGCTTCTGCGCATGTGCAGAGATGTCCAGGTGGGCGGAGCCTCCCACCGCTGCCACTATTGGTTTGCCCAATCCGGTGCAAACCAGTAGCAACCCACCACTGACTTTTGGCAAGCCTGTCAAACTGGGCAGCCCATGGGCCGGATACATCACACACAGGCCACACCCACCCTGGCTTTGCAAAGGCAAAAAATGTTGCGATACATCATGAAACATCACGTGACATGATTGAGTTTGACACCCATGGTTTATGGGATTCTGTGTCATTTTTTATATTATTGATTAGTGATAGGATTTCAGCAAGAAAACACGATGGCTTTGGAATTAGAAAAAAATCATTTGCCTGACAAAATGCATTGCATATAAATGATAGAATGAAATCAATGAATGCTTATCATTCATCTTATTTTTTTCTGTAGAATTATGATGTTGCTCATACTGAGCTCTCTTCATGCCACGTTATCATGGGTCCTTTTGACATAAATAATAAAATGCATAATAAATAATATGTATTTATCATTTAGTAAATGGCCTCAATGCTGAGGAAGTAGTCAATCAGCAGCAGCCATCACCCTATGTTAAGTTGAAGCTCTGAATCTAGAAGAAAGTGGGTTATTTTGAATAATGAAATATAATATAGCTTTCTGTTCTCCTGACTGCTGTGCCAAATGAAGCATAATCTGTGAGAAGGTTTTTTCTCTTCTGACCCTGTGATGGAGACTGCAGCAGATTCTTTTAGTCATACGCAACAGCACTACATTAGAAAACGGGGGATGGAGGATGTCACCTATCTGCATTATAAGAATCACAAGCATTATAGCACAGGAAGGTGCCCTGTGTACGGGACACAGGTTTGCAAAAAGTGTAATGAAGCATGAAGTGGGTTTACATTGCCATTTGGACACTTGGAATCAAGAAATATATCACAAAAACAACCGGTACACATAAAACCGGTACACATAAAATGAGATACATGTAATAATGTATCTCTTTTTCTGTTTTTTCTTAGTTATCTAAAAATCCATATGCTATCGATTCATTATTTCATTTCTCTTTGTAAGCTTGCAATGAATTATTACAAAGAAACAGGGGTGCAATTAAAATAGGTGACCCTATCATTTAGTGGGAAGTAAGTACAGTGAAAGAGAGCACTATTTTATGTGTTGACACTAATATTTTTGTTTAACTCTATCTGTTGGGAATTGCAGACTATTCCATACCCTGACTTCAAAATCATCCTTTTTCTGTGGTATGTGTGTGTCTGTGTAGAGATAGATAGATAGATAGATAGATAGATAGATAGATAGATAGATAGATAGATAGATAGATGACAGACAGACAGATACCCGGTTTCCCCCAAAATAAGACATCCCCTGATAATAAGCCTAATCGGGCTTTTGAGTGCATGGTAATAAGGCCAAGTGCTTATTTCAGAGTTCAAAAAAATATAAGACAGAGTTTTATTTTTGGGGAAACACGGTAGATAGGTAGGTAGGTAGGTAGGTAGATGATAGATAGATAGATAGATAGATAGATAGATAGATAGATAGATAGATAGACAGACATAGATAGATACATGACATATG
>JANHZT010002366.1:148899-160434 GCA_032468215.1 Stegonotus admiraltiensis
GAAGGATACTGCAAAATCCCCATTTCCTTCCGTTCAGCTGGGACTTGGGAGGCAGAGAATAGATGGGGGCGGGGCCAGTCATAATTTTTACTACCAGTTCTCCAAACTACTAAAAATTTCTGCTACCGGTTCTCCAGAACTGGTTACAACCTGCTGAAACCTACCTCTGATCCAAGGTTACAACAGTACTGAAAAAGTGACTTATGACTGTCCCCATGGTCATATGATCACAATTCAGGTGCTTGGCTATTGGCATGCATTTACAACAATTGCAGTATCATGACATCACATAATCACCATTTAAGACCTTCCCAGCTTCTAACAAGCAAAGGCACTGGAGGAGGCTGGATTCACTTAAAGGCGTGAGTCACTTAACAACCTCAATGATTCATGTAAATGACAAAAAGATCATAAAATCAGGTGTGACAAGTTGAACAATCGCCTCCCATAGAACGGAAGTTCAGGCCCAATTGTGATTGTAAGTCAAGGACTCCCTATATTTAGAATGGCATGCAGCTTTAGGTAAATTGCAGGGTAGTATCTTGAATGTTTGCTAACAGACCAATAAAACCTGATAGTTTGACCGTGTTCCTTTGTAATTCTATATCCCCAATCTACTACTTAGTCACCACTTTGACTGTATTGTTGAAACAAGGATCTTGGAAACTATTCACAGGAAAGGCCACAGGTGTGCAATTTGTTTATAACATTTCTCCGCTACTTGAATCTATAGTATACCTGTCTGAAACAATTACTAAGAAAAGTGTCATAGTCATCAAGCTGAGCTGGATATCTAGGAAAAAGCTCTTTAAAAGCAAACTTGTTTTTTCAGGTCCTAATTTTACCTCATAAAAAGTTGAGGAAATTTGAGGCAAAAAGCTTAATTGCAGTAGGAATATAGTTCCTTCGTTTTTTCCAGTGGAATTTGAAAAAAAATCTGTCACAATTTTTGCAGTTATAAAGGAAACATAGTTTAATTGTTCCAAGTCATGTGATCACCTGCTGACAAGCAAAGTCAATGTGGAAACCAGAATCACTTAACCATCATGTGACTAACTTACCAACTGCAGTGATTCGCTTAACTGTGACAAGAAAGGTTGTAAAATGGGGCAAAAAACATCACTTAACAAATGTTCCATTTAACAACAGAAATGTTGGGCTCCATTGTGGTCATAAGTTGAGGACTACCTGTATTTAAAATAAATGACTTCTCTGCTTGGTTGAATATATACTATTCCCCAAAAATAAGAACAGGACCAATATAATGTAGTAATCTAAATGTATAAACCAAGTCCTTAGTGCAGTCAGCAATATCAAAAGCTGCTAAGAGATCCACCAAGATTAACAGTCACATTATCTCCCATCTCTTAACAAAGTGATCCCATACATGCAATCAAATTTCACTTCGCCTCCAAATCAGGTCTAAGAATCAAGAAACATTTTGCATTTTCTATCAAGGTCCATCCCCATAAGTAAAGTTGTAACTTCATTCTTAGCCAGAAAAATGTCAGAGATAATTTGAAACAAATAGGAATCTAACAAACTTTCTTTTCTTGACATTGTTTATATACAACATTTGTATTTGTTATGCATTTGAGTATAATTTATCACTTGTAAGAATATTCTTCAACACTCTTATGAAATATCTGCTCACACAATCATACTGTATAATCTGTCTACTTTTGTATGACATACAATAAAAACTTAAGAATTTACAACAAACTTTCTAAAACAATATAAAACACTGAAAAGACTTTTCAATTTCCAATTAAATATTACATAAAAATGTAATGTTTAGAAACCTGAAGCTCTTTTAAGAAGCACTTCACTATTATATCCTAAACACTAACATTTTCAATTTACCTCATGGAAAACCAGTACTGCTTTTGTCAGAAAGCATTCTGATTATGTCTCAGTAAACAGTATCTAAGCAATGCTAACATACATACAGTCATGAAAAGCTACTCCTCGAAGGCAGTATGTGGAAGCATTTGTACTTCAAGAAAAAAATCCTGCACTCCCACATTCTAGAAGTTTCACTAGGCGTGCTAGTATTCACAAGAAAAGAATGGAGTTGAAGAAATGCAAAGAAAGAAATGCAAAGCAGCTGAAAGTACATTCATTGGTTAATTACTTTTCCATTTAAAAAAACATATTAAGAATCTTTCTTTTGAATGGCCAATTAACAGTATCCAGGCAACAGTGTGGAGATTGATGATGTTATCTATGCACAATGAAAAAAGTATTTTGTTAGTGTGCTTGAGCCTCCAGAAAGACTCTTCAGTTTTAATTTCATAAAATAGGTTAATGTGGAAGTTATTAAATATGCAATCTGACCCTTTATTTCATAAATATATAACCTGAGATGTAACTAGAGTGCCCCTAAGTTGAATCTGACTCCTGACAACTATGTTGATAAATATATATTCTGATATATTGCCATCCTGATATATCTCCAGCAGAAATCTACAGATGTTCTGAAGTCATTCCACTTATCACTTTTATCCTCGCATTCACTAGCTACCCTTCTTTCTATTTCTTACAATTTTGCCAAACACAAAGCTTTGCTTTCTTTGGTTCATAATACTTTGCATTACATGCCCACAGTTTGTGAAGTTCTGCTTTTTTGATGAAAGCCTATTCTGGTCTTTATTTAAACCAGGATGGATTAATTAGTGCCTCTTGAAGTCCACTGTATCCTTCGTCATTATTTTTTTAGTCAAAGTCATAATTCTTCTCTTTCTCTCTTCTTTCTTATTCACTGTTCAGTTCTTAAAGCCATTCATTACTGGAAAAACAGTGTTTCAACTATTCTGGCTGTGTTGTCATAGAAATAGATAACATGATCTTGTCTAAGTTCATTATTATTTTCCACCCTAAAATTAAACTCCTTTTTACTTCTCTAGGATACTATGCATCTTCATTTATTTTTGAGGTCCAGAGAACAAAACTATATGTTATTTCAGTTCACTTCATCACTGTCAATTGTTATCTGTGGTATTTAGCATCCTTACCAATTGTGATTTTTTTTTCTAATTTAAGAACTCCACAGATGTCTGCATGCTTGATATCTTTGGTCTGTATGAATTATATGTAACCTTGAAACTCCCAACAATTCTAGGCAGCCCAAAACAATCAAAACATGGTAATTACAATATAATTTTTAAAAGGGAAAAGAATAAAAGATGACAAGAACAACAGACTGAATGAAATAAGAGGTGTCTCTCTCTCTCTCTCTCTCCTAGATGAATATAATAAACAACCCAAAGCCTACTGTCAGACCTTTTTCATTCCTCTACCAAGTGATCCCAAAATGGATATCCACCCCAAATGCCTTAAATAGTCTATCCACCCCCTGTACCAAATCTGGGGCTGTAATGCCTGCTGACTACCCTATCCTTTTTCTACAACATACATTAATTAAAAGTTGATATAGCCAATCCAACCAATATTGCTTTGCCAACCAACTAGACCCCTTAATCAGTATCCACTAGGAGTACATCTTCCATCATAAAATCAGGAATTCTCTGCCCAATAAACTTTCTCCCACAAAAGCTGCTCTCATTGCAGGATGGAGTTAAGCCCCTTTCCTCATTCTCTACCTCTCATCCATTTGTTAGTCAAATCCTTGCTGAATGCATCCATAGGACTGTCAAGTGTTTACCATACAAGGTTTTCCACCTTGAAAAAAAGGTCTGTTTTTTTCTTGGAAATTACTAGCTACTGTATAATCCATTATTGGTGATAGTGGATTGAATCAGAAAAAGCAGACACAATTTCTAAATAATTAATAACCAGTGAATCCAATCCAAACCCTAGGAACTTTACTTTCTCCTTTTTTTGTGTGCCACTCCTGCCTCCCCCAACATTGGCAATGATAAAGGAAGTTGCTGTCTTGTTCTGGTTTCCTTATTTCTCAACTAATTCCATTCTCACCAACTCCAAAATATTCTCTTCCATGTTGATGGAGAAAATAGAGTAAAAGAAGTAATATGCAATATATAAATTGCAAAAATAAGAGCAACTACACTATCTAAACTTGGGGAAACTGAAAGTATGTACACCCCTAAGGTAGCATAAAGATTGTGGAAATAAATTTTTAAAAAGTGAAAATGGCTGTTTCTACCTACTTTGTTAAATGGAAATGACAACCTGTTATATGTAAGGAGAAACTCTGGGAATAATGTAATTAAGAAAATGTTTGGTAAAACAAGAGATAAGGTCAAGAACAAATGGTGCTGAATTAATGTGGACTGACTGCAAATATGACCAAAACAAAACAAAAATGTAAGTGGTCGGTCACATACATAGAAAGAATAAATAAAGATCAAATTGAAAACAAACAAATAAAAAATGAGTAAATGGGTTAAAAGCAAGTGGAACACCAAGAAGGTTGTCATTTGCTGTTGTACGGGAGATCCTCCAAAAAGTAGGATATAAATGAATACATGAAGCAGCGTATATATAGATATAGTGGCTGAAACGATATCATGCAAGGATTAAAGGGGCAAAGTAAATGCTGTAGATTTGATTGTATTTCTATCCCTTTTTTTCTGCTTTGGATAACATAGCTTACTCTGCGTGAGAGACATGTAAGTATGTATGAAAAAAGGTTCATGAATGAACAAAGAAAACACTACCATTTATGAATATTCAAAGTCACTTCACATATACTACTTTTGTAGCTAAATGGCTAAATGTTTCATAAACCATAGGTTATATGGACAGCACTCATCTAATCTTACACAACTGCATTGTCATAATAGCAACTGCATGGGGATAACAGCTAAATTAGGAGATATAAACTCAATATTGTTTCACAACTAATTTTACATAGAACAAAAGAACTTTGTATAAATAACAGTTACAATGTAAGTCTCTACAATGTGGTTTGCTGGCTTTGGCTTTGTTACTTTTCAACTTTAAAGAAGAATTAAAATAGTGATTTAATTAATATTATCATAGAACGCCTTTGACAACTTTGGACTTTTTTCTAGTACTATTATACCAGATATTTTTAGAACTGTGGTTGTCATGTCCTATAAAATGTCCAAATGGCTTTGAATTATCTTTCTTCAATTAATATTTCATTCCCTAGAGTAAGTTCATTAAAAATCCAATCAGTGCAATTAACTACTTATTCTTCACTTATCTTATTACAAAATATAATTGCTTACTAGAACCAATTCAATTTACTTCTATTCACCAGTAAGGCTACTCTAGAAAAAATTATTATGCATGGCTCACTTTAGAATTCTATTTGAGGAAATGTGAGTATCACAAAAGGTTACTAAGTTTGGTTCTCTCTTAAATGATTTTACTTTACAATTGTATGAAAAATTTGAGATGCTTCTGAAGACTGACTCACTGAGTGAGACAGAAGAGACAGAAACAGACACAATATTTACATGTTACAGAGTTAAACACACCATTCTTCAAATTTTAACGCATTCTATTTATGAACAGTTATTTACATATTCAAGGTAAGAAAACAGTATAAATATGTCAGCTGCAGTGTTTGGGCTTTCTTTCAATCAGTACTTGGTATTACCTCCTTTGACATAAATAATAGCTTCTAAAGTTATTATATTATCAGTTAAGAATATTTATATTCTTGCCTTTGGAATTATTTTCCCACCCTTCCTTGCTGAATCCTTCTACTTTGGAAATAATCTTAGTTTATTTGCAATTGTCATTCTGCTGAAATATCCAGTTTCTTTATAACTTCAAATTAAAACATCCATTGAAATGAATATTTTCTACAGAACTGGCATAATATATTATCTTTAAAATGAAAAAGCCTAGGAGAATGAATGAATAAACGAATAAGTAAATGATTGGCTTTTGCCATCTTAAAACAATCTTAAATCAATATTTACTTTTTAATGTGTTATTTATTCTGACAATTCTTCCTCCATCAAACTTCTCTTATATTCAGTGCAATAATGCAACACCTTTTTCACCATTTATGAAAATCTAGGATGTTAGAACTGATAATATTGATACTATTTTCTTTTCCTCTTCAGTACTGCATCTTTAAATTGTAAACCTAATGGTAAGATCATCTCTACTTATGTATAAAATAACTAGAATACAAAACCAGTATAATATTATTAAGTACTAACAAATCCACCCACTCATCAACACAGGCTTTTAGCACTGATTGGAGGAAGACCAGAAAGGCAGCTTTATGCTTTCCAATTAGCTGAAATTCCAGTGATTTCAGTAAAGGATTAAAATATTTTCTACAGCTGTGAGTCACCTATGTTGAAAATTCTACCAATTTTGGAGTAAGTGGGAGAAAGGAGATTAATGACAGAAAGAGAAAGGAAGATAAGAATAAAAGCTTATCAATATTGTGTGAATGAATATTCAGAACACTATAGAAGTAAAGCATGAAAGAATCCTTTTATAGAAAAAGTTTGTAGGTCTGTGCTTAAACTGATGACTATCTATTCAAAAATGACTATGAATTTTGATCAGGCACTAACATTATTTGTGTAGAAATAAAATATACAAAGCATTAGTATAATGCAGAAATGTTACCTGTTAGGCATTAATGTACAGTCAATGTCTGGCCGTTTTGTTCTGGGAATGGTATACAGAGGATATCGGTCTCCATGGCGAATTAGTACATGAACAGATATCAGTTTAAAATAGTGAGGTCCATGACCTATAAGAAAAAGAGCGACAATAGACTCATAATGGGGATCCCTTTTAGAATTCCAATTGAACTCCAAGAATTTATAATACATTTACACCTTTCATTAAATATACAACATTGGCACTGAACATTTTTAACAGTTGAGATTGTTTTCCACAAAAGGTTATAAAACTCTTTGTGTGAGAGACATATTGCACAGAAGGGAAATGAAGTGACCCAGTAGGTATTTAGCTAGATCAAGAACTCTCCAAATAAACTCTTCTGAGTAGGCTTGACAGCATGACAGAGAAATAACTGCTGCATTCTTATGCTCACTTACTGGATCTAATTCTCTCTAAAATCAGTCAGTAGGATTTGGGCCTTTTTTTTTTAACTTTATTTTAGCCACTACATGAACATGAACTGGTATCCTTCTTTTACCGCCAGTCCCCATAATACTGCTTTCATCTTTTTCCCAATCTATTCCTCAGTTTTACTTAGCATTTTTCCTCCTAAGCAGCCAACAAGCTGTGACAAGGGCGATTCAGCCCCGAATACAAGAAAGTTATTTAAAACCAGGTTCTTTCCCCCTAAAATGGTGAGTTCTCAAGCTGATCCCAAATAGCAGCTGACATAAAAGTTTTATTTATATATAATATATATGAAAATAATTATATGTATTAGACAATTATATATAGAATTGGAACTGACTGCTCATTGTTCTAACGGCATATTTATGCTTTAATTTTTTTCTGTTGCATTTATTTTCACTTATTTCTTTAAACATCTGTTATGGTTGTTTTTTTTAGATAATGCTTGAATTCTTGTGTTTTATTTCTTTTGCTTTTTTCCTGATATTATTTTAAAAACAATAAAAACTATTTTTAAAGAAGTATTTGTGGCGGTGTGTATGGTGAAGGAGGAGAGAAAGAACCCTTTTCTCTGCGGCTTCAAGCATAATGACTCCAGGATACCTGTCAGTTTCATCAACTTTGATTATCGTATAAAAAGCAGCTAATAAGGGTACTGGGTATTGAAATAGCATGCATTTCATGCAAGCCCTACTTATATTGTCTCTGTCAGCTGCGCTTCAGGGTGTCAATAATTTGGGCTGATGCAGGTCATTGCTCTGGATGAAAAGCTCCTTTCCCCATCTTCTTTCTTTTGCACTAGGCAGCCGGTCCCCAGGAAAAGAGAGGGGGATGGGTGAAAGGAGGAGGGTGAATTCTGACAAGCCAATGGACAGAGATATTGATTGGTTGCCTGGTGATACTGAGAAGGTCCTCTGGCTGTAAGCCAGAACAGAGGCAATTGGTAGTGATGATGGGACAGCAAAACATATGCCTATTTTACTTTTCGGCTGGACCAGACATTTTAACTCATTTAGGAGGAAGAACCCTGATTCGAACATAGGGAGCCACAATGGAAAAGTTTTGGAGTAATCAAATAGGTAACCAAAGAACCTATTTCCCATGACTGCATAAAACCTCTGTATGAGGTACAGATCTAACAGAGACTATTGCTGTACTACATATAAATAATAGTGCTAATTGGGCTATTTTTTAAAAAATCCATTTTTTAATTCTTGCAGCTCAGATTCAGAAGCTGTATGCTTTTCTATAAAAACCATTTATTCTACTGACAGCTTCTAAGGATTTTAAATTCAAGGCATGACTAGATCAGTCCTGTGGGGGAGGGAGAAAATTATATTTGAGCAGCTGTTCCAGTTAAGCTTAAGCTAGTAGGTAATGTCTAAGCGGTGTCTTACTTTTATGTTAAATGCTGCTTTCTGTTTGGAATTTGAGAGCATTCTATTAGCAAGGTTTCAAAACTGCAATAGAATTAAGCAAATAAAAATAAAAGAGCAGTCAACAACAAAATTGCATGGTTACCTTCCATACTGCGTTCAGAGATGCTGGGAACATTACAATAAAACTGGGCTTCATAAATAGGATCGATAGCAGGTGGCTCTGTTAGTGGATTAGGCATTATTCTCTTTCGATTCTTGGAATGCAGACCATCGTCTTTAATTGGTTTAACAGGAATCAAATGTACTAAAATATAAATAACCAACATCAATTGATACTGATTAGGCTAATGCTAAATTATTTATTTGCATAATTCAAAATTCAAAATGCATAAATAAATATGGAAACAGGAAACAGACTTCTAATATTTCTTATACTAGACTTCTAGTATAAAATCTATTTCTACATCATATTAATTAGTGATTTCTTAGTAGGTGGTATGTAATGTAATGATATCATTTTGCTGATGGAGTGGTATTCATCAGCAAAACAATTTATAACAGATTTGGGTTAAGTGCAGACTGTGTAAGAAAAATAGTACCCAAACAAAATTCTGTTGACAAAGGAACCAGTAAAATCAAATCACAAGTTTTAATTAAAAGCATAAACAATAAATTGTCTAAGGTTCTAACATTGCTATTTTATGTATAGTGAATTATGTTTTCTTAGAAAATATAGTTTTCAATGACAATTCATGCCAACTTCCCTAAATATGTTTAAATTCTATTCTGCCTACAAAAGAAAAATTGTTGAAATAAATGATTTTTCCAGGATTATCTTTAATACATAAAGCATACTCTATATACAACATAATATGAAGTAAGAGACAAGAAAAAAATAAACATGCCCATCTGCTAGGTTAACATAATAAATATTCTGCTTTGAGTATTAAAACTATTACTACTGAAAACAGTATTTTGTCATAGATTTTATATTTATCCTAATTTTGCCACACCTTACATGATTATGAATACAGTATGTGCACTACTGCTTTCAGCATAATCACTTTTGAAAAATAAAAAACAATATAAAATAAAAGTAGAATCTCTTGAGTTCTACTATATTTGTTCATCTCTTTTTTATCCATTCAGAAGGCTCTATTTTTTAAAAAATTAAGAACACAGTTATTAGAATAGCAAATACAATTAATACTAAAATACTAAAAGAAAGAAACAGAAGAAAAATCATTAATATTTACCCCAAAAAATCAGACATGGAAGCAAATCCATTTATTTCCTTTTTTTCTTTCGACTTTGGATAGATTTTTTTCCCCTGAATATTAGCCTTAAACACAGTAGGTTCTTTCAGTTTTGCGCAACCAAACTATTCCAAAGCACTTTTACAAACTTGAGAAACCACACAGCAAACTTTGTTTAAAGGATCCATGGTAAATTTTCATTGGCTAAAATAGATATACTAGAACAGTTCTGCCAAGAATGGGAAAAGAAGTTTTAACTCTTCCATTCATCAGCAGTTACTTAGAAAAAGTGATGCTAAAATGTTTTCTAACAGGATTATTTCTCTTATGTGTAAACAGAGAAAAAAGTGTACCGTTTTGCTCTAATTCTGGACCACCTCTTTTGCTAATCTATGAAATTGAGCAAAGTCATAGAAAGGCATGCTCAGACTATTATACTGAGCATGATAAAGAGTATAGGAAATTTTCTGGAATAGACTATGTGGAAATGTATTCTGCTGTTTCCCAAACTGACATCATACAGTATATTAGATTAATTGATTGGGATAAATCAGCTTTTCCCAAAAACTGGTACTTTTCATGTTTGGAACTTGCAAAGTTGGGGAATAGTGGGCTAAAAAAAAAAGCTTCACTCCATTTATTGACTACTCAGCTCACTTTGAGATTCAATCCTCAAAGACAAAGATGACAATTTTAAAGGACCCAAAAGCAGTTTATGAAATATATGGGATATAGAAGAAGTAAAGATTTTCAAGACTAGAAAGTTATATTATAGAAATATATTAATAGTGTAGTTGTAAGGTAGATTTAACTATCTTTCCTTTTCTTTAGCTTACTATTTCTTATTTCTTCCTTTGCTCTACATAACATTTCTTATTCTTGAAGGAGAGTGGGTAATATGCACATACAGTATATGCATATTCTCTTGAGGGGTACACAGTGACGGCCACTTCTCCTGAGGGAGAAAGATCACCCTGAGACAACAGATGACAAGGTTACAGGTATTGTTTCTTTGGAAACACTGCCAAATATGTTATAGTTGAAGGCCTTTAAAAGTCAAAGCTTAATGCTGTTTACCTTAGGCCATTTCAGACACCTCTGTTCTCAGACGAAAATCAATATTATGGACTTACTGTTGTACTCATAAATGAAACACAGCTGTGGTCCAATAGGTAATAATTCACTCTTAAAAGCCAGTGGTTTGGAGGGTTTTTAAATCCAATTTAATCAAGAACTAGTACTCTTTTCTTTCACCAGGGTAAGCAGGAAAATAATATTAGTTCTCAAAGTAAAAAATATTACAATTTCCCAATATTGTTGCAGTAGATTCATCATTTTTAAGCTTTTCAAATGTTTAATGAGAGTCTTAGACTCTCTATCAAATCACAACTTTCTAGGTTGGTTCAGAGTTATTCACTTTTCCTTCATGTATTAGTTTTGAGATTTGTCCTCTTTAATTTTCTCTATATGATCAAAGTATCCCAATGCTATCAAAGCTTTCAGAAAATCCAAATGAATAATTATAGTAAAAAGGTGTCTGTTTCAGTACCAATAATGTTCCTTCAGATTTATTTTTTCCTCTATGAAGATCATCATACATACCACCTAGATTACAACGGCTCCTAAACCTAAAATAGTATATAATCTTTCATCTATATAATGACAAAAACTCCTTTCTTTATACAACATTTATAAATCGCCTTTTGTCAAGAGCTTAATTTTGTCCTGAACAGATGCTTTATATTATTTATTTATTTATTTATTTGATTTTTATACCGCCATTCTCCCGTAAGACTCAGGGCGGTGTATAATGAGAAAAAAGAAGCAAATATGAAATTATAATCAGTATACAGATATATATTCACTATTTCCCAGATTCAGAACTC
>JANHZT010002369.1:23397-37290 GCA_032468215.1 Stegonotus admiraltiensis
TTGGGCTGTGCACCGCCCTGAGTCCTTCGGGAGAAGGGCGGTATATAAATAAAATTATTATTATTATTATTATTATTCTGCACTGCTCAATTCCCAACAATCCTGAGGTAGAAATTTATAGGCTTCTCGCTACAGTTAGTCCTCAACTTACGATCACAATTGGGAAGAGAATTTCTGTTGCAAATCAACAGGGATGTTAAGTGAGATGTGTCCAATTTTACGGCCTTTTTTGCCACAGTTATTAAGCAAATTAATGAAGCTGTTGAGTGAATCAGGTCATTAAGTGAATCCGGCAGCCCTGATTGACTTTGTCTGTTGGAAGCTGCTGGGAAGGTCACGAATGGCAATCACGTGACCCTGGGACACTCCAACTGCCATAAATACATGCTGGTTGCCAAGTGCCCAAATTTTAATCATGTGGACCATGGGGATGCTGCAATGGTTATAAGTATGAAGGCTGGTTGCAAGTCACTTTTTTTTCAGTGCCATTGCAACTTCAAACCATTGTTAAATGGATGGTTGTAAGTCGAGGACTATCTGTATATCAAGATACCACAGAAAGTTGTGTCTGCTGGAATGAATGTTGATCCGTTCCCTGATTCTTAAATGGGATTGTTCTTAGAATAACAACAGATTCTCCTTGACTTTTTCCTATTTCTCTTTCCCATCTCCTCAGAATACACCCATCCTCGACAAAATGGTAAGTCCAGAAAGCATAAAATGTAAATATTTTTTCTCTTGGGAGAACATGTTGAGGGATTGGATTGGGCTCCAGAGGTACTGTCACTGGTTTATTGGGATTTAATAAATGAAAGCAGTGATTACAGATTATAAAATCATAAAACTAGACTGTATTCCTTAAATTTATACTGGATTCCCCTTCGACCTTTAGATCCTGTTTTCCAACATCGGCTGTTCCCTTCCCGAGTCCCCAAAATACCTAATAACATAAGAGGTAAGATGGTCTTTTGTAGTGTCCATTTTTTTCAAGTAGGAAACATTCATCATGAGCAGATACAGCTTTGTTATCCTTTGAATTGCCCATCTATAAAAATTAACTGACCATAGATAAACAAATTTAAAAATTCTTAGAAACCGCGCATAGCAAGAAATTAGCTTCTCAGGAATATCCCAAAAGTGCTTTTTCAAGAGGCAAATGGTCTTTCTTTGTTTTTCCTTGAAAACGTTTTGCTTCTCATCCAAGAAGCTTTTTCAGTTCTGACAGGTGGGGAATGGAAAGATTTACATTCCTTGCAGTCATCAGGTCGTTAGCATTCTCTATGAGAGTACTTGAGCTACTTGGAGGTTTATCTGTGCCCTCCAAGTGGCCTCATTGACTCTCAGAATGAGTGTTAGCAACCAGATGACTGCAAGGGATATAAATCCTTCCATTCTCCATCATGCCATCAGAACTGAAGAAGCTTCTTGGATGAGAAGTGAAACATTTTCAAGGAAAAACAAAAAAAAGTCCCATTGCCTATTGAAAAAGCACCTTTGGCACAAACATGACCCGGATGACTCAGAACTTCCATAGATTTTTCAGGAATGAATCAGATTAAGATTAGAGGCAGATTCTTTGAATGGAACTAATGCCTTTTGGCCCTTTTTTTCTTTGAATTTCAAATGGCTTCCATTCCATTCCCATTGTTGGTGTCTTTATTTAACAATCTTAACATTATTTCATTTTTAATTCAAATGAGAGGCCTTGAATTTCATGGTTTTGCTATTTGCATTTGACCTACTTTAGAAATAGAAGTACATTTAAATAGTAGATCCACAACAATGAAATGTGAAATATGTACTTACGCACAAATATATACCAGAAATAAAATCTTGTAAAGGCAGTGAGTCAGAACAAAGATTTTGCACTAGGAAGGACACTATTCCAGCTCACTATCCCCAAAGAATCTATTTTAATGATGCCCTTATATTTGATTATGTGCCATTAAGTGATGATCTGTCTCTAACTTGGTCCTTCGAGTCTTCCAAAGGCGATTCCATTGCTATGTTAACTGAATCCATCCATCTTGATGGTAATCATCCTTTTCTTCTTTTTTCTTCTTCCTGTTCTCAAAGCCTTCTGCAGAGAGCTGGGTCTTTGCATAATTTGTCCAAAGTAGGATAATTGTGCTTGAAATCCAAACTCTGTCTTGATTTACCGTACTTTTCGGAGTATAAGGCGCACTCCCCCACCCCAAAAGAAGGTTGAAATGTTGGTGCTGCTTATACACTGAATATAGCCATTTTTGGCCTCCCAAAAGCCCTACCCGGCACACCCCTTTTTCGCATAATCGGGGTGCGCAGAGGGTTTGGGAGGCCTTCAGAGTGCTATGGGCTGGGTAGGGCAAAAATGGGGTGCGCAGAGGCTTTGAGAGGCCTGCAGAGGGCTCCTGTAGGCTGGGGAGGGTAAAAACGCCCCCATTTTTGTGAAAAATGGGCCCTTTTTCGTAAAAACGGGGTATACAGAGGATTTGGGAGGCCTGCAGATTGCTCCTGGGATCCAGGGAGGGCAAAAACTTTTTTTTTCTTGCTTACCTCTTCGAAATCTTGGTGTGTCTTATAGTTTGAAAAATACGGTATTTGATGATTCATTTGTTTTTTGTTTTCTGGGTATCTACAGTATTCTGAGGAATCTTGGCTATTAATTTATAACCAAAGAAGGAAGGAAGGAATGAAGGAAATTATATACATATGTATATTCATTCATTCATATGAATGAAATTTTTTTTCATTCATATGACTGAACATGCATATATAATACGTATGCCATAGTTATATACAAATACAGCTTGTATAATGGTATGATATTTGCATAACATTTATATATTATAATTTATGAAAAACTGGATAGCGTACTAGTTAAAGAACTCCCTATCATGTGGCAGGCCAGGATTCAAATCCCAGATGGAACCTACCTTACCTAAAGTTCACCTGTCTTACTGCAAAATATGAGAGTCACATGTGTGTATTTCCTATTCAGTTAAGCCTTTAGATCTGCTATTCTTTTTACTAGTTTTATTTTCCCCAATATGCAATACAGTACAAGTAGTCCTCGACTTACAACAATTTGTTTAGTGACCATCTGAAATGACAATGGCACTGAACAAGGTGACTTATGACCAATTTTCACATTTACGACCATTGCACCATCCCAATGGCATGATCAAAATTCAGGCAATTTGACAACTGGCATGAATTTATGAGGGTTGCAGCATCCTGGGGTCATGTGATCTCCATTTGCAATCTTCCCAGCTGGCTTCCAAGAAGCAAAATCAATGGGGAAAGCCAGATTCATTTAATGACCACTTAATTGCCTTGGCAAAAAAAAAAAAAATTGTAGAATTGGGCAAGTCTCACTTAACTGCCTCGCTTAGAAACCCACATTCTGATCCCAATTTTGGTCGTAAGTCGAAAACTTCCTTTATTTACAATTCAGGGCTGGCAAATAATAATACCCTGGATCTGCTTTCCTCCAACACATTTCTAGGGAACATCCAATTAGAGCCCTTGGATTTAAGCGGTCCAGCCATCCGGTTGGTTTTCAAGGAAGGGAACGAAACTATCTTGGTGAAGCTGGTGCCGACTGTTCGGAAGGCAATAGAGTTCTCCAACGAATGGATAAGGGAAGATCTCACTCACCTTTCTGACTGGTGGGACGGTGACCTCACCAATGAAAAGAAGAGCTTCGTCTGGAAGGTCCAAGCCCTTAAGGAAGTGGGGCTAGAGCTTGTCCCAAAGGGAGGATTCTGGAGGTAAAAAAAAAAACCCTACTCATTTGGTGGAAGGGACGGGGTGGCCAAGGCTGAAGCCATGGCTTTAAGCCCTGTGGGATGCTGGATAGGGAGGCAAAATAAAACATCCGATTGGAACAGGGCCAGGATTTTCCACTAGAGCCCGAGACTGCTTATCTGGGTCTTAAAACAAAAAAACATTTTAACCATTTGCCAAACTCTGCTTTTAATGGGATTTTTGAACCCTCATCTAAGGAGGCCTAGGCTGATGTTATCTCCCTTAAGGAAAGAACAAAACGCTCATTGATTCACTGGAAAACCTCTTTTGAGCAGCTGTGTGCTTCTCTTGCTTATACTTCAGTGTTTCTCAACCTTGGCCACTTGAAGATGGGTGGACTCCAAATCCCAGAATTCCCCAACTAGCATGTCTTGATTCCACCCATCTTCAAGTGGCCAAGATTGAGAAACACTGGACTTGTTGCTCACAATTCCCATCATAGCCAGGTGACCCATCTACTTTGAGCAATTCTAAATACTAATTCTAAACAAAAGATGCTTCCTAATGCACCAAACTAGTACCTCTTTGGAACTCTTTAAAGCAGCTGCAACTTTTCCCAGGTTATGCATAGGTCTAGAGTCCATCGTTTTCCCTTTTTCTGCCCAGGTTAAGAAAGAAGGCCAGCTGCAAACTTAAGATATACAGGGAGGACACCTGAGCTGGATACGTGGTTCTAAAGCTCCTATTTGCAGAATGATTCCCATATTCCTAACCACCATTCCCCCCCTGGAATCAGGCTATCTTTCAGCTGTGCTGAGGAGATGATCCTTAAAGAAGTCGACGCTGATGGAGGGCAGAGACGGGCAGCTTTACGGCTGCTCAAGTTTGTTAACCAGACGAGATGGACCCCGGAGTATGGCAAAATCCTGAGTTCCTACCATCTTAAGGTGAATCTTCTGAACAAACTGTGCACTAGGCCAGGTTAAGCCTCCATCTCATCCTCATGAAGATACTTGAAATTCCACATATGCAGGTAGTCCTTGACTAATGACCACAATTTCACTTATATAAATGTACGTACAGAGTCACTTTTATCCCACATGGGAGCATATAATATTGTGTAGCAATAAAAACACCTCCCTTCTGCAATCTCCTTTCCCTCCCTGCTGCCGTGGTGTGTGTTAGAGAGAGCTGTGTGTGATTTCATTCCGATAGCATCAACTGCTGACTTCTACTTTCATAAAATCTCAGCTCCCTCTCACCCCACTCTGCAATATAAACACCACCCAAATTCCTCCCTTGCCTCTTCTTGACGTAAACCTAGGAGCGTGATGATTGAGCCAACCCAAGGACGTCATGAGGACTAAACCTCCAAAGTCAATGTAAGATCTAAGAATGGCTCTCTTGCTTTTCCTCTCCTGCAGACCCTTTTGCTGTGGAGCTGTGAGATCTATCCCCACAAAGAGGCCTGGGAGACCCTGCTGTCCTCTCTAAAGACCCTCCTGGGGCTGCTGAAACACACCCTGGCTGAGAAGCGCCTCCCTCATTACTTCCTGAAGCCTCTCAATCTCTTCAACAAACATTACAAAACCAGCAATGACATCTACTGGCCCTTGTCCTTGGAGACCCTCACCCATGAGGTTTCAGCCATGCTGGCAGATGCCATAGCCTATCTTGTCCAGGGCCACAAACCCCCAGGCTACTCGGTCAACCAAGACTATGAAGAGAAAACTGCAGCTCTCCAGGAGTTTAAAGACAGACATCAGGAAGAACTGAAAGAGCTGAAGAGAATGGAAGATGAACGTATGTACGAGGAAGTGGAAACTACTGAAGAATAAGCCCTGCTGAGCTTTCTAAAATGTCTTTATATTGCCATAAAATCTAGCTTTGTTCCCAAGCCCGTGATTAATTATTTTGGGGGTTTGGAGGGAATATTTGATTTAGTTTGTGTCGTTTTTAGATCATTTTAGTCCAGGCTGTCTATGTGATTTTAACTTTTAATCTCTTTTTATGATTTTTTTTGGAAGGAGGGGATGGTATGCTGCCCAGTGTCCACTGAAGTTGGTCAGCTCTAATAATTTGAAATAATAAATAACTTTTCCTTCATCTCAAGAAATTGTTTCCTATCATAAAGTAATTCCAACCTTCATGATCACAGAAGAAAGGCTGAAACTGTCACAGCAAATTTTTGCAGGCGGTTCGAAGGCTGCAAACATGAGAGGTTATATCATGAACATTTTTTTTATAGCTTGGCAGGTCTGTTCCCATCATTCACTGCTGGTTCTGGATGCTGGCCAGAATGGTAAAATAGAAAGATCAGAAGGAGGTCGCATTTGCCCTCCTCACAGTATCCAACTGGTAGCCAAATGTGTAATGGCAAAATGGCCAATTTTAAAAAGTAAGAGTTGTGGAATTCCCCAACACACCTAACAATGAGAGACTGTTTGGTCTAATGGTTAGGGCACCAGGCTAGATTTCCAATCCTACTTTAGGCATAAAAGCCGGGCGGGTGACTTTGGACCAATCACCAGGAGTCTGTGAGTTCTAGTTCCGCCTTTGGCATGAAGACCGGCTGGGTGACTTTGAGTCAGTCACTCTCTCTCAGTCCAATTCACCTCACAAAGTTGTTGTGGGGAAAATAGGAGGAAGGAGGGCGTATAAATTTAAGTAGTTAAACTTGCAAAAGTTCCCATTGCTATCCCCACCTTCAAAATACCCAATAGACCAAAAATCAAGAACCCTTGTTGAAATACTTGTAAAAATAAAAAGGAAAGTATAGATGAAAATACATGGATTTTTAAGTGTAGAAAAACAAGGGAGAGGGGATGATGACTTCCATGTCTTCATGAATAGATTTGAGTCCAGTCCTGGGATGAAACACGCAGATCAATAGTAGAATTAGGACATCTACTTTCAGGCAAGTTTCAGTTCCTTTCATTCACTTCCATATTAAGTAATCCTGCTTTGAGGTGCCTGTTTTTGGAGTTTCTCTCACAACCTTGTTGGGGAGCAACCTCCTTTGCAGGCAAACTTTGCACACTCCTCAGCAATCAGAGATGCCCCCAGAATGGAGATGTCTTCTAGACCACAATGGATTTGAAATTACACAAAACCAAGATTATTTACAAAAGGACACTATGTGCATCTTAGGTAAAACTTAGAGAAAACGCTCGGTATCCAAAGTTGGTGAAAACATCAATGAAGTGGCTGCTTCCAGCTGCTGTCAACACCTGAAGGGAGAAGAAAAAGATTTTGGGATGAGCTTACATGATGTGCTGAACCAGATTAGCTACCCACAACTCCTTCATGCTTTGCACACTGCTTGTTTCAAAATGCAGTTAACTGGCACGAGCACAATTTTCAGACGGGTCCCGGCAGCGGTTGGACCTCATCATTTTCCAGCCAACTATACTGTGCAATCTTCTCAATGGACTGGCAGTTTAAGAGACAGCTAAAATTCTCATTTCATCTGGTTCAATTGCTGGCTTTGGATTTATATCACTGTATTTATTAGCTGACTTGAAGCCTCCTTTATGAGACAGGAAGTTGGATACAAATGCTATGATGAATGATTCCAAACAACCTCCATGTTGTTCCCAAGATCTGAGTTTCTCCAAAATTCAAAAAGACCCAAATATCTGCCTCCTTCCCAAAATGGAAACCCCTGCCGCCTTTTCTAATTCCCCATAGCTCCTGTCGTATTGCGTTACAGTCTGGTTTGGAAGCATTACTGCTTCAGACAGGAAGGCGATGCAGAGTGGTGAGGACAGCAGAAAAGATGGGCAGTTCACTCCCTTCTATCCAAGACGTAGGACATAAGCGATGCTTGAGCAGGGTCTGCAGGATTGTCTGGGACACTACATATCCTCTGCACCACCTGTTTTCCTTGCTACCTTCTGGGAAGGGGCTCCGGGGTATCTGAAGCAGAACATTCAGATTCAGCCACAGTTTCGTGTCATGTAGCATCAACCTTGTGAACAATCAAGCTTCCTCTTTCCACTATGTATACAAGATGGACAGTGATTAATATGTATGTATGTGTGTGTATGTATGTATATGTATGTATGTATGTGTGCAGATATATACATATGCATGTAGATAGCATATCTATATCCGTGTTATGTATGTGTATACTTCTGAGAGCAGGCAACAGAATTTCATTTTTAATGTGTGCCAGTGTGCCCACACAAAAAAATGACAATAGCAATAGCCCTTAGACTTATATACCGCTTCACAGTTCTTTTACAGCCCTCTCTAAGCCGTTTACAGAGTCAGCATATTTCTCCCCCAACAATATGGGTTCTCATTTTACCCACCTCGGAAAGGATGGAAGGCTGAGTCACCCTTGAGCCGGTAAGAATCAAACTGCCGAAATGCAGTCAGCCTGGAATCAGCAGAAATAATCTGCGATACTGCATTCTAACCACTGTGCCACCACGGCTCATAAAGGTTATCTTATCTTATGATCCCTTTCTTATATTAGGCTACGCCTATCCGATTTGAGCTCCTCCCCATTCATCCAATGAAGAGGCCACAATATCTACACCCACCCCCCACACTCACAACTCCCTCCCCCCCACCACTCCCCGTCCCAATCCTCCTTGCAATTCTGAAGGTACCTTATTATTAAATTGTCTTTCCATCTTACCACAGAGTAACTGGTCAGCTATATACCTTATGCTCTGCAGAGCGTTCGTTGATGGAAATGGAGTGGACACAACGAGGAAGGCAAGGGATTTGGGCCTTCACTTCCCCACTGATCTGTAAATGATTAATGGTTGGACTGTGGCCAGCAGAGAGAATCTGTAAAAGATGAGGAAGGGAGGGTTGCTTATTGAGACGGAAGTACTTAAACATAAATCAGTACGGTTAAACAGCAATCATCTTAAGTCGCCCAAAACAGAAACAGTATTTCCTCTTTGTCCCAAAGGTGCTTTTTCAAGAGGCAACTGGACTTCCTGTTTTTTCTTTGAAAATGTTTTGCTTCTCATCTAAGAAACTGCTTCAGTTCTCCTCCTCCTGGATAAACAATCTTTGGAGAATCTCCTGTTCTCTGCACTGTTTACTTTTTTAAAAAAACCCACCTTGATGAATTTCAAAGAAAGATAAAATACAATTAACAAAAAAAGAAGATTGTTTAAAAGGGGGGAGGGGATCAGAGGGTGGAAAAAGTTAAAAAGTGACAAAAGAAAAAAGGAAAAGGAATACAAAAAGAAGGAAATCTAACTTTATTCGGTACAGGTATTTTACAAACCTCCTTGTGCACCAGTCTTGCAAAATGATCCCCTCTCTATGATATGTGAGTATAAAATATTTTAGGTGTCTTTTAAATCATGCCTTTTACATGGGTCATCTCCAGCCATACATTCTCACTAACTTTTTTTTTTTAAGTGTTGGCTTTTGTTGAATTTCTAAACCAATTTGGAAATCTTTGTACTGAGCTTTAGCAGATCAGTGGGTCTCTTTCAGACACCCACAAATAAAGACTAGAGTCAGAGGAGAAGGATGAGGCTAATAATAGTTTTAAAGAGGCAAAAGCAGCAAAGCAAAGCGAGGATGTCAAAATATATCATGGGGCAGCAGGGTAGGTTCTGAAATTCAGGGATGTAAGACTTACCAGATCTTGGTAGAACATGGCTTGCTGCTGGCACTGAGGCAAGGGAAATACAGTGGTGGGTGTCACTGAACGTAGGTGCCAAAGAGTGAGTGCTGGGCCCCCGCCACACACCTGTGATATTTAAAAATATATGTATTTCACAGTATTCTTTCCCCAACCTGGTGCTCTCTGCAAGCTTGAACTCTCAATCCACAAACTGATCACCCACTTCAAAATAAACTGGAGATCAGGGGCTCCAAAAGGACGAGCTATGGGTCCTTGGTGCTCTCTGAGCTTGGTTGTTTTCATGCAGACGTTTCATTACCTAGTTAGGTAACATCATCAGTGCTAGATAGGGGTGGAATTTTCTCTTTGTTTATATAAGAATCACCTTGTAGGGGAGGTGGGCTACATAGAAATATAATAAATAAATAAAATAAATATATCAGTGGCTTGGCTTGCCCTATCACCTTTGGTGAGAATGTTCTTAGTGGTCCCTTGCTTAGGCTGTTGTTTATTGTTTGTTTGGTAGTTCCTTGATTGGGGTATTGTTTACTGCTTGATTGTTAGTCTAGAAATAATCTTGGTATTAATCTCTGCTTATCTGGATGTTGATTGCTGGCAAGGAGGTGTTTCTAGTCTTTTTGTTTCCTTTTGAGCTTTTTTATTGTTCTTTTGAATAGTATGCAGATGAGCTAATGATATGAAGAGAGCTAGCCCAAGAATCATGAAAAACCCATTAATGAGGCAAACAATTGGGGCGCCCTTGTCTGAGAAGCTGATGGACTCACCATCCAGTCAGAGTCTGTCGCCAAACAACTGATCCACTTCCCATTCTGAGGACGGCTGCATTCCTAAAAGAATTAAGGAGAGTTTTTAGAGGAAAACTGCTGAGTTAAGGAGTATTTAGACTCACAGTATTAAAAACTGACCTCTGGATTAGTTCCCCCACAACAAACTCACTGAAATCAATGAGATTTAAATTCCTAATTTTTAAAAATATCTATGGGCAAATCTGGAAAAAAGGATACGTAAAGTATTACTATTATTATTATTATTATTATTATTATTAATATTATTTTCCTTATGTACACTGAGAGCATATACACCAAAGACAAATTCCTTGTGCATCCAATCACACTTGGCCAATATTCTATTCTATTCTATTCTATTCTATTCTATTCTATTCTAATTCTATTATGCATTCTGAGTTTTAGAGAAAGAAAGTCAATCAATCAATCAATCAATCTATCTATCCATCCCTCCCTCCCTCCATTCAATTTCTTTATAGCCATCCATCTCAATCAATGACTCTGGAAGGCTTACAATTCAAAATTCAGGTTAAGATGAAAATACCTCATATTTGTGGACTTCAATTGATTGGACTTGACCTCCTGTACGTAAATCTGAAAACCAGATTAAAAGTGGGGGGAAAAACCAGTCCTTAAAACAGCATTTTCTTTCTGATTGAAAATCACAACAGCATCCTTCAGATGTGTTGAGCTGCCGCAGCATTCATTCCCTTTACAGCTGGAAGGCAACAAATTAGGGGCGGAAACAGAAACACTACCAGATAGACTAGAAATGTACAGCTCTTCAAATTCTGCTGAAGCTCACAGCAGGATCAAGCCAATACAATTTACTGTCAGAGATTCCTGGGAGTTGTAGTTCAGAATCATCTGTATTTACAGTCCCCCTAGGAAGCCTTATCGTTCTGCATTCCAGCCTGCACAGCCTTTGGTGGCTGTGCATCCTGAGCCTGTTCCAAAACAGTAGGGCCAACATAGATAAAAGTTCTGTATTCTAAAGGCCCTGACAGGACCCAGATACAAGTTTGCTTTAGACATGAAGGGAAGGAATGCAGCTTAGTAATAAAGCACAACATTTATAAGCCAACGTCTCAAATCAATCCGACCTGTTCAGTCAGAAATCCCAGAGGTTCGCTGTTAATCATGCAATGTGAGCTTAAGTCATAAAAGAAGTCCCTGCAGGTTTTACTCCACTAGTCGTACATGACTTAGGGGAATAGTGCTCATCTCCATTTCTAGGCCATTGAGCCAGCGCTGTCTGAAGATGTTTCCGCAATCCTGTAGCCAGCACTGCAGAGCAGGTGGTGAAACACAGATCCTTATCTTTCCAGCAAAGTGGTACTTATTTAGCTATTTGCATGCTTTTGAACCACTAGGTTGGCAGGAGCTGGGGCCAGTGACAGGAGCTCACTCCATCACGCAGTGGTAGGACTCAAACCTCTAGAGCACAGATCTTCTCTGGCATTTTTTAAGCCACTGAGTCACTGTGCATCTAGAGGTAAGTGGACTACTGATGAATTTAATGTAAGGCATATATATTATGCTCCTGTAGGACAGCTTGTCAGATTTGTGGAGGTAAACCCAGAATTCCCTAGCCGGCATGGCCTCTGCTGAGAATTCTGGGAATTGGAGTTCACATACCCAGAGTATACTGTATTTGTCTAAAGCAGGGTCGGGCAACTATGGCAACTTTATGATCTATAGACTTCAACTCCCAGAATTCCTGAGCCAGCATGGAGGAGTTGCCCACCCTGGTCTAAAGACTGTTAGATCTTTTATAAAGACACAGGAGCACGCATGAAAGGAAGAGAGAGTCAGAGTTTGGCACAAGAGACACTTACCCCAAAGACGAACGGTCCCATCTTCACTTCCTGACAGGCATTCCCGGAGTTGCTCCCGAAGGGCCAAACAATGGATATAATCAGTGTGGCCCTGAAATTCACGCTGAGAGAAGTGGAGGAAGGGACAGACAAAGTGACTTCAAGTTTACCTATATAGGTTTTCCAATGTCCCATAAAAATCAGCATTCTAGCTTTGTTTAACAGTGAAAGAGACAGAGGGCACCAGAGAGCCTCATGGTCAGAGTTGCTATTTACTCCTAACAAAAGAAAGTAGGTCTCTGATCTGTACTATTTCCAAAATCCCCCCCACCCCTCAACATCTCTCTCAGTAAATTCTGAGAGGTGTGGTTCTCCTGTGGAAGGTCATTAGGCAAAATAATGAGCAGGATCTTTAAAGCAGTTGAGCTATCTGTTCATTATATCCATGCTATGGTGAATAAGAGAGGAGGCGGTATCCCTTCTCTTCAAGAAATCATTGCTAGACCCAATGATTTTGGGCAATTTTTGTGCAGTCTCCAGCCTTCCCTTCCTGGACAAGATTGTTGAGAAGTGGTCTACATCATCAGAGGACCATGGAAGGATTATCTAGACCTGCTCAAGGCAGGTTTCAGACCAGGGATAGTACAGACAGCACCGACTATACCTTGTTTCCCAGAAAATAAGCCCTAACTTGATTTTTTACACATGCGCACAATATAAGTCCTACCCCAAAATAAGCCCTAGTTAAGACCCTGCCCACTCAGTTGCAACTGTTTGCATGAGGTGGGGAAAGGCGCGTGAGTAAAAATCAAGCTAGGATGGGAATGGGGGAATGGAGATGCCCACGTGCCCCGCGCCCACTTACCTTAGGGCAGTTGCAAGCCAGGCCTCCCACACCCCAACACCTGCCTTGCCTTGCCTTGCCGGCCTACTTCTTCTGCAGCTGCTTGCTGCCACTTGTGCGTGTTGGCCCCGGCCTCCATTTCACTGTCAGAGGCCTTCAGGAAAGGCTTCTATAGCCAAGTAATGAGCTCAAAATTGACACGCTTGTTACCCCCTGGCCTCCGTTTCACCTCAGAGGTGCCATCAGAGCTCATTTTCCAGAGCTTCCTTTCTTGAAGGCCTCTGATGGCGAAAGGGAGGCCAGGGGGCATCATGCGCGAGCAGCAGCAAACAACCACAGAAGGAGCCACATGGGCTCCTGCAGGACGGAGCTGTTGATACTGCCACCGCGAATGGAGGACATACCCCAAAAATAAGACCTAATGCCTCTTTTGGAGGTTAAAAAAAAAAAAGACCGGGTCTTATTTTTGGGGAAACATGGTATGTGTTGATGAGAGAACTGATTACTTTTCATAAAAGCCATAACCATGTTTCACCAGACTTTACAGAAGAAAGCTGAAGATACGTCCAGATCTATTCCCAAGAAAGTGCAGTTGCCTCTTGAAAAAGCACCGTTGGGACAACCATGTCCTGGATGACTGAGAATCTCCATAGACACTTCCAGATCTATTGAATTCAACTTCTGGATTCTGAGCAACAGTACTGAAAGTGAAGGGCATATGCTGAAAAGTATATAATTTGTTTGTTTGTTTGTTTGTTTGTTTGTTTATTCATTCATTCATTCATTCATTCATTCATTCATTCATTTATTTTATATACCGTCCTTCTCCGCAAGGACTCAGGGCGGTGCACAGCCAAAAACATAAAATACAGATAACACAAAAGTTAAAAAACAATTAAAAACAATTAAATAATTTGGCCTGACAATTTAAAAACCCAATTTAAAATCCCAATTAAAACAACATTAAAAAACTTAGGCCAGCCCAGCTTGTTGAAAAAAAGAGGGTCTTCAATGCCCGGTGAAAGGAGTGCAGGTCCGGGATCCTCCTTATCTCCGGGGGCAGCTCATTCCAGAGAGTCGGTGCTCCCACAGAGA
>JANHZT010002369.1:56433-67570 GCA_032468215.1 Stegonotus admiraltiensis
GCCCCCCACTCCCATGCCTGCACGTGCACCCCCCTGCACGCGCCCCAACCCCCGCACATACACCTGCACTCTTGCCCTGCATATGCGCAGCAGAGACCCAAAGACTAGCTCGCTGGCAGGAGGCACGTGCACATGTGTAGCGGAGCTGAAGTGGGGCGATTTCTCATGTGCCATCAGAGAGGATGCTGTGTGTCACCTCTGGCATGCATGCCATAGGTTCGCCATCACGGTGCTAGAATATGTTGAGCTATTCAAAGTGATGAAGACCGTATTTGAAATCTAATTCTCCTTCTAGCACTGAATTTAGCAGGAATGCCACCAGGAAGGAGGCCAAAATATGGCTACTGAACCACAAGAGAGAAATACCAAGAAGACTCAGGGGAAACCACATGTTTGCAAACTTCTAAGAGAAGAAAGGAGGTGAAGGAGCAACTCTCCCAAATGTCTAATGAAGATGGAGTAAGCTAAAAGGCCATGGAACGCAAAGAATTTGCTAGAGGCATACAAGAAAACAAATTAAGAAAATAGGCAAGGAATGGAGTTTCTAGAACAAGGGCAAAACTGCCTGGCTAGAAAGTTGACCCAACACTTCATTCTGTAACACTGGGATAATTTCACTTTCAGAAAGACTCTCCAGTTAAAATGAAAAGGGATCGTGGCAGCTGTTCTCCATCTACCCCCATCTCTGTTATCTCCCTGACATGTTAATTTTTGAAGAAACTTGGTGATGGAATAGCTGGGAAACAAGAAGTAAAAGAAAACAGCTTGCCACTGTATGACCCTCTTCTGGCCCTCTCTGTTCCTCTCCAAGGGAAGAAACATCAGCACATAACAGGAAAGGAATCTGTGGAGTTTATATCCCACAAAGTTAGTTAGTTGTATGTATATACGTGCAACTTCTCTATTTTCACAGTACACGACACAGCCAGACGCAGAAAAGCTTCACAGAATGCTCAAAACTAGAATTCTGGGTTAAATACACACAAGGAAACCAAGATTCATAAAAAATGACTTAATTTCAATTAGCTTCATACTTTGTTCGAGCACTCTTATCCACAAAGCTGTGTGAAGGTGCTGTACAAAATTATCCTCTTTGGCACTATTATGACATAGTACCTACTAGAAAAAAGAAAATGGAAGTAATTAGGTTATCTTGAGTTTCATGGTTTATTATACCTGGTATTCCTGCTTCTTATTTATGAATGCAATCACTGGATTGTTTTTCATGGAACATGTAAGCTTGCTTCACCAGGGATGAAAGGAGATGTCCTAAGAGAGTTTTCAACTTCAATGTTTCTCAATCTGAACCATTTTAAGATGGGTGGACTTCAATTGTCAGAATTCCTCAGGCAGCAATGTCCTATCTCAAGCAATGATGTTGCTCACTGGTGGATTCTGGGAATTGAAGTCCATTCATGTGAAGCGAAAACAGATTGAAAAGGCTCATAACCGACTGGCCAACACAATGGATGAAGACATTGGTTAACAAGGTTTCTATAAGTATCTTTCCACTATGAGGGATAAAAATATTTCTGAAAATTTGGGGCAGGTAGTCCTCGACATACAATCACAATTGAGCCCCAGATTCCTGTTGCTAAGCAAGACAGAACAAATGAATTTTACAACCTTTCTTGCCGCAGTTGTTAAGTGAATCACTGCAGTTAGCTAGTAACCCAGTTGTTAAGTGAATCTGGCTTCCCCATTGACTTTGCTTGTCAGAAGGTGATCACATGATCTAAGTGTGAAAAATGATCACAAATCACATTTTTTCAGTACTGTTACACCTTCACTAAACAAATGGCTGTAACTCAGGAACCAGCTGTAGAGACACACAATTCTAAGCCAAGATTTATTTATTTATTTATTTATTTCTTTCTTTCTTTCTTTCTTTCTTTCTTTCTTTCTTTCTTTCTTTCTTTCTTTCTTTTCTTTTTCTTCAATTTATATGCTGCCCCTCTCCGAAGACTCAGGGCGGCTCACAATACATTCAAAAAACACAATAAAAACATGTAAAAATTCAAAACATACAAACCCATTCACACCATTCATGGCCGGATCTCGTCAGATCGCAAAGCGAGATCAACGGCCCCAGGTCTGCCGGAAAAGCCAGGTCTTCACTGCTTTTTGGAAGGCCAATAGGGTGGGGATGGTCCAGACCTCAGGAGGTAACTGGTTCCAGAGAGCTGGGGCAGCCACAGAGAAGGCCTTCCCACACGGGCCCGCCAGCCGGCATTGTTTAGCTGACAGGACCCGGAGGAGACCAACTCTGTGGGATCTTAGCAGTCGGTGGGAGCTATGTGGTAGTGGGAGTTTTTTTCCCCTACAAACCCTAGATGACTGATATATGGAAACTACTTCCCCACATTTTCATCAGAGGGACAGTAAAAAAAGGACAGACTATCCAAGGCCTATCCGTTACTTGTCTCTTCTGCCTAGCCAAACCAGATATTAGAATCATAGAGTTGGAAGGGACCTTGAAGGTCTCAACGCCCTGCTGGAGCAGGAGACCTCTCCTGTACCATTGAACCATTCTGGACTCATGGCTGTCCAATCTCTTCTTGAAAACCTCCAGCGA
The DNA here is from genome assembly GCA_032468215.1 of Stegonotus admiraltiensis. Lineage (NCBI taxonomy): Eukaryota > Metazoa > Chordata > Lepidosauria > Squamata > Colubridae > Stegonotus > Stegonotus admiraltiensis. The sequence continues at coordinate 59,009 of JANHZT010002369.1, forward strand.
TGGAGCACTCATAACTGTTGCACCCATAACAGGCAAGCTGTTCCACTGGTTAACTGTTCTTACGGTCAGGAAATTTCTCTTTAGTTCCATGTTCTCTCTTTGATAATCCTCCATCCATTACTTCATGTCCTGCCTTCAGGTACTTTGGAGAATAAGTTGACATCCTGCTCTCTCTGACAGCCCCTCAACTACTGGAAGACAGTTTTCATGTCACTCCCCAGTACTTCTCTTCATTAGACTAGACATACCTAGTTCCCTTAACCATTCCTCATACATTTTACTCTCCAGACCCTTTATCATCTTTGATGCTCTGATGATGACCATGATTTGTGACATTTTTTTTGCTGGTTTATTCCGGTTTCTGGCAAAAAAAAAAATACCCATTTAGGAGAATGGATTTGGACTTATGGCCAACATGATTCACTTAACAACTGCCATAAAAAGGGTTGTAAAATTGGGTTCAGTTACATAAAGCCTCAGGAGTTACAACCAAAATTCCAGTCCCAATTCCAGTCATAAGTTAAGGACTACCCATAACCTTTCCTGTATTTGCTCTAATTTCTCTGAATCTTTATAATATGGGGCCCAGAAAGGAACACAACACTGAGAGTGATGTATCAGGAAAGAATACAGTAGTGTATATGGGAGGTGGAGACCCTTTGAGAGCTGTATGCAACTTAATTTCATTTTAATGTATGCCGATTAGTGTACATTCAATGACAATAAAGTTATTCTAAGTCTTCTAAGTCTAATACACTGATTTGGGGATGATACTTCTATAACTGCATTCAAAATAAATAGATCAGCTGAATAACATCCAGAACTGAAATGGCCAATGGAAAACTTTATAGCTACATTTTTTTTGCAGTCTAATCTCTCTGCTAACTCATATGCAGTTTGCAGTCAACTGTTTTGGGATCTTTTCCACAAATCCCCTTATCGATCCTCTATCTCCCATCTTATAATTGTGCATTTTATTTTGGTTTCCTGAGGGAAGAGTTTTGCATTCGTCACTACTTGATGCTATTCAGCTCTAGATGTTATTCAGCTGATCTCCTTATCAAGATATTTTGAATGCAGTGATTGTTTCCCAGAATAGGAGCAGTCCCACTCATATTTTTCAACAATACATTTGGCAAGCCTTTCTCCCACGATTTTACTCAAATAATTTATCCAAGGTTGATGTATACAAATCCCAGAATCAAACCTTGCTATCACCCCACTTCAGATTTTTCTCTAAATTGAACAATCAAACTTTGAATTAACAGAATAACAGAGTGGGAAGGGAGCCTGGAAGTCTTCTAGTCCAACCTCCTGCTCAGGCAGGAAATTCTGTACTATTTCAGACAAACGGTTGTCCAATCTCTTCTTGAAACCCCCCCCAGTGATGGCACCCAAAACTTCCAGTGGAACAATTAACCAGTGTTCCACTGGTTAATTGTTCTATCAGGAAATTTCTCCTTACTTTTAGATTGGCTCTCTCGATTAGTTTCATCTATTGTTCCTTGTCCTGCCTTCAGGTGCTTTGGAGAATAGGTTGACCCCCTCTTCTTTGTGGCAGCTCCTTAGATATTGAAACACTGCTATCATGTCACCCCTGGTCCTTCTTTTCATTAAACTAGCTGTACCCAATTCCTGCAACCGTTATTAATATGTTTTAGCCTTCGGTCCCCTGAATGTCAACACCTTTTTTAGACCATGATGACCAAAATTGAATTGTTTTCAAGCAAGCTGTAGACCCACCTAAGATCCATACAGCCCACATTTAATATTCTAAAATACCTGCCCTCTTTCAGACTCTTTCAATGGCCTTCACATGCACCGGACCAATTTTCCACACTGATTAGCACAATGACATAATTATGCAAACAATGAAAACTGATGCCAATGACCCAATTTACATTCTTCCCATAATGATTTGATTATGTGAACTGTCACATGAATAGAAGACCCCCTGCCCCCATCTGCCAATGAATACATTTTAATAAGGTTAACCTATTTCTGCCCCCAAATACTTCTCAGTCTACAACTTAGCCATTCCCTCTGATTTAGTGTGCCTATTTGTATCAAGGACCATGACTACATGACAGGCATTTAAATCCTAAAATCCTCTGTAAATCAGAGAAACCTTGGAGTAACCTGATCCAAACAGATCCCAGGACACACCACCAAACAACCTGGGATCCTCCACTACTGAAATCTGATCGCCAGAGATCAACAGCCTTTTGCACCAGCTTTTTACCATGCCAATCTATCCATCAAACATTTCATCAACTTTTTTCTCTTCTGCAGCCAACATCCAACAGCCAACTGACAGAGACTTCACTTTCACTTCTACTGTATCCTGAAACAATTTCTTCACGAATGAAGGCAAATATATGTGTCCCAGGATAATGTTGCAGGATCCAAGCTTTCAAACTTGTTCTGGAGTCCATCCTCAGGGAACATCTCTCTAGCAGAATGTACACTTTGGGCTACTCTGTGTGTAATATTTATATGGTGCCTGGTTGTGTGTGTCTTTTTAGTTGTTGATTGGGGTGTTGATGGCTGGTTATTAAATCATTGCCTGTGGTTTCCTTCTGCTGCCAAACCCTTGGCTCCTAAGTACCTGATAAGCTGTTGGTAAATCAGCACTCCTGTTGATTGCCAAGGGACCTGTTTTCCAGCTGCCAATCATTTCCCTGGCTATTTTTGTCCCTGCTCAGCCAACAATCTTAGTAGTTGCAAAACAATTGATTGAAATGATTGCCAAGTTGGAGCAAACCCTGATTCTTGGATACACTGAAACACGCATGACTGCATACCAGGATTGCTGCTTCTACTAGTCTTACTTTGATCCATCTCAAAATCAGCTTTATCAAGAGTAGAAAGCAAACAGAAGAAGCCATTAAAACTTTCCAAAGTCCTAAAGTAAGAAGATAAGCCACATCACTTGCAAAGGACCTAAGGCAGTGATGGCTAACCTTTTTGCCATCGAGTGCCGAAAGGGGGGGGGACGGCGCCTGGGGGGGTTTCACACCTGCGCATGCCCACACCCATAATTTTATGTGACCCCCCCCGCACTCCCTCTGCTTTTGGTACACAATGGCATGGTGGGCCATGTAGGCCCCTTTTTCACCCTCCCCAGGCTCCAGAGGCTTTCTAGGAGCCTGGGGAGGGCGAAAATGGCCTTTCCCATCCCCAGGAGGCCCTCTGGAGGCTGGAAACAGCCCCTTTCCTGACTTCTGGTGGGCCCAGAAGGCCCGAAAATCAGTTGGCCGGCACGTGCATATGTGCTGGAGCTGAGCTAGGGCGTCGCTCACATGCCCACAGATATGGCTCTGCGTGCCACCTGTGGCACACTTGCCATATGTTCACCATCACAGACCTAAGGGAAAGTCAGGAGCTGAAATCTTCATCACTCTGGCCTTTCTGACTGAAGAGAGAAGCAAGACCATTTGAGGTTACACTATACCCTTTTCAAGAAGAATATAACTAAGGAAGATAATCCAGTTCTGTCACAGGAGATTAAGAAAGGTTCAGTTTGCAACACCTGTGTGACTGTTCAGAGGAAAAAGTTCCTAGACGATTGGTACTACAGGTAGTGCTCAACTTACAACCACAATTGATTCCAGAATTTCTGTTGTAAGCAAGGCAATTGTTATGTGAGTTGCACCCACTTTTACATTTTTTGCCACAGTTATTAAACTAATCGCTACAGTTGTTAAGTGAATCACGCAGTTGTTAAGCAAATCCAGCTTCCTCCATTGATTTTGGTTGTCCAACGTTGGCTGAGGGGGTTACAAATGGTGATTACATGAACCTGGAATGCTGCAACTTTCATAAATATATGTCAGTTACCTGGATTTTGATCACGTGACCATGGGGACGTTGTAAGTGCAAGGACTGATTGTAAGTCATTTTTTTTTCAGTGCTGTTGAACAGTGGCTAAACAAATAGTTGTAAGTTGAGGACTACCCGTACTAGCCATGGAAGATCAGCTCAGCCCCAGCTGGACAAGTCTGCTTCAACCAGTCTTCCTTTCCGCTTCTTGGTTTTGTAGTGAGTCAGCTGGAAGGTAGCGTTCCCACCCCATTCTCATTCTCAAACCTTCCCAAGCAGCTGTGTGATGTCAGCAGTTTGTGGGAGACCACAATGTGTCTACAAACTGCAATGCCATCTGTATGAATCATTCATCCTAACCTGAGGAATTCCATGTTAACATCTCCGATTTCACAGCAGGTGCACCCCAGCAAATCCCCAGTTCTCTGTACTGGCAACTCCATCTTCAGCAGGAAGCCAAGCTTTTATTTAAGCTACGGCCAAAGAACGCCAGAGCTCAAAATGCAGCCTGGAAAACGAAAGACGGGACTTTACCAGATGAGATGAATGAAATGGTTTTGCCCCAACGTATGCAATCTGCTGCCTTCCAGATGTTTTGGAATATAAACCCATCTCTGGATTTGGCCAAGCTAGCTGAGGTTGGTGAGAGACAAAATCTAAGATATCTGAAGGCCCCAAATCACCTGCCTGATTTGCAACTTTTTTTTTCCAGAATTGAAAAGTCTATGTAAAGAAAGTAACAGTGCAATCCTGTACAATCGGGAGTAGCCAACCTGCAGCCCACAGACTGCATGTCTATGGCCCCGCAAGATCATAAACTTTTAACATTATCTCTATTACTTAGGCAAGCGAGCTAGCATTGTCCGAAGACGCTTCCGTGGTCATACAGCCAACATGACTACACGTCAAAGCGCACAGAGCACTGTGACCTTCCCACCGAAATTGTACCTATTTATCTACTTGCATGTATATGCTTTTGAACTGGTAGGTTGGCAGGAGCTGGGGCAAGTAACGGAAGCTCACCCTGTCCTGCAGGGCTCAGGTCTGGAACCCAGACTGTAAGCTTTCCAGCTGATAAGATCAGCATCTTTAACTGCTGAGCCATTTTTTAAACTGTACTATATATTTTATTTGTGGTCCACAAGAATTCCTCTTCACTTAAGGTGGCCCAGGAAAGGCAAAAGGTTGAACACGCCTGCTGTACGTGATTAAAGGCTAATATCTTTGAGTAAATTCAGCTTACCCTTAGGTAAAGAGCTATAGGACTATAACAGGATGTGAAACATATGGCCAATGAGAAAAGAGCTGTTATAATCGGGTAAAAATTGAAAAGTCCATCCTGCTTAATCTTAATTTTCCACCTTGTTTCTCCACCCACATTTTTATTTTGCTGTTCAGTTTTTTAATGTATTGCAATGTCACCCTTAAATATTAATGCAGCAATAGATTTTATTTCTACATTTGTGCTCTGCTTTAAGATAACTACACAGGAAATGACCTATATATTCAATAAATGCAGGAAACAGTATTATAAACAATTTGAGGAATGATAATCACCCATTCTCAGTTTCAGATATGCTTGAACTACATCTCCCAGAATTAAAGTCAGCCTGGATGTGTAGATCCAACATGCCTGGAGGCCATCCACTTGGAGATGATATTCCAAGACAATAAAAATCATAGGAAGGAAACTACCAAGAATGTTCCCTCATCACTAAAGCCAAATGAAAATATTCCAGGGTTGAGAAAACTACAGCCCAAAGGATGCTTGGAATTCCACAAATTGAATTAAGTCCTGAAGAAAACCACTAATATGTCAGAAAAATAAAATGCAGCCTTTAATATATTTAGTGGATCTTTCTGTAAATCAGTGGAATCTATAGAGCAGTTTTTAATGGTGGTAAAAACCGCCGTTTTTAACTCCCAGAATTCCATGCAAGGAGGGGAATTCTGGGAGTTGAAGTCAAGACATCTTAAAGATGCCAAGGTTGGGAAACACTGCTATAGAGAATTAGAGTTCCTGAAAAGTAATGTTGGACAAGAAGAGAACTAGAAATAAGAAATAAAGATAAGGAGGTTGTTGATCCAATGATTTCTTCTCAGAGTTGTGTAGATCTTGATTTTGCCCAGAGATATTTGCTGGAATGAAAGTGAGGCAGAAAGGGTGGGGAAGAACAGAAGAATGAAAATAAAGGACAGGTAAGAAGGAGATTATATATGGAGGGAGGGAACCGTTCAGCCCATCCCAAGTGCTCACAACTAACTGGAGGAAGAAGATGGAAGATTGACATAAAAAGGCTTTGAAGGGAGAAAAATTGGAAAGAACCAGGCTAAGTGTTCAGAATAAAAATAGCAAAAGAATAACAGGCAAATCTAGCATGAAAAATGTTAGGAAGTCTGAAAATTCACAAAAAAGCCAGCAAAACATTTAAAATAATTATTTGGAGGGGGGGGATCAGCAAAAGGCAATTTGGTGTAGTGCTTAAGCTGCTGGCCTAGAAATCAGAAGAATATGAATTCTAGTTCTGCCTTAGGCATGACAGCTTGACTAAATGACTTTAGGCCAATCATTTTCTCTCAGCCTAACTCACATTACAAGGTTGTTGCTGTGGGGGAAAAAGAGGGGAAAAAGAAAACAAGTAGTCCTCAACTTACAACCATAATTGAACCCAAAATGTCTTTTGCTAAGTGAAACATTTGTTAAGTGAGTTTTACTCCATCTTACGACCTTTCTTGCCACAGTTGTTAAGTGAATCTATGCAGTTGTTATGTTAGTAACACGGCTGTTAAGTGAATCTGGCTTCCCCATTGACCTTGCTTATCAGAAGGTCACAAAAGGGGATCACATGACCCTGGGACACTGCAAGCATCGTAACTATGAATCAGTTGCCAAGCATCTGAATTTTGATCATGTGACCATGGGGATGCTACTGTGATCTTTAAGTGTGAAAAAACAGCCATCCATTTTTTTCAGTGCCATTGTAACTTCGAACCGTCACTAAACGAACTTTTGTATGTCAAGGACTACCTCTTTTATGGACGTTCTCTGCCTTGAGTTACTTATAAAGTAATCAAGGCAGGATAAAAATCTAACAAATTCAGAAGGACAGAGCTAGATAAGATTGAAGAGGGATGACAATGAAAAAACAAACATTCTTACCCGAATCTCCAATGATAAGCAATTTAAACAAGTGGTCATAATCCTTGGCAGCCATTCACGGTGCTGGGACAGCTTCTGTCACTTCTGTATCTCACACTCGGTTCCTCCCTGGAGGGCTTTTCCTCAATTTCCCACAGGATTGGCTTCACAGCCTCATCGCAGCTCCCTGAGGCCGAACAGCGTCCAAAGATTGCCAACAATTTCCAAGTACAGGAATGGAGTCTATCTGTTGAGGATTCACCGTCTTTTCCTCCAAAAAAATACCGTAAAGAACATGGAAATGTTTGTAACTTAGCCCCAAGATGGGAAGATGTCAAAACTTTTTTTTCTTTTGCTTCCAAACGTTTTTTCCTTCCCTTGGGGGGAATCAAATGACAGAGGAACACAGTGTGAGTTCAAGAGCAGTTTCTGCTTCTGCCAAACAACTGTAGGATGTACGTTGATTGTTCTGGCGTTCTGTCCTCCAATACCGGAATCACGGTTTGCTAAGATCTTGGCTTCACTTGTCGTGGGAAGGGAAGCAGACAGAAATGGTTAAATGTTTCTGAGCCAATCGGGAAGGAAGGGGAGAGATTTCTCCCAAATCCCCTGGCTGACCAAAAAAGTGATGCAGTGTAGAAAATAGTTAACTGGGAACAAAACAGAATGAGGAAAAAAAGGGGGCAGGGAGAGAAATAAACCCTTTTTCTTCTTTTTTTTCCTCCAGTCTTTTAATCCCAGCCTTTAAAAGAGAACAAGACTTGACTCCCTTAAAAACAATGATTCTGACTGTAAAAAGCGAAAGCAGGACAGAAAGGTAAGTGGTTGTTTAAAAGGAAGGAGGTGAGAATTTAGATCCTCATTCCAAAAAAGATCCGCTTTGGCTCCAGAAAACAAATGTAACAGCATCGAAACGGGAGTACAGCATCACAGAAGAAGACCCCTTGCCATGGTGGAGAGGATGATCCGATCGGGTTTTTTGTTTTTGTTTTTAAAAAGGGAGGGGGAAGCGGGTGGGGGGATCAAAAGACCCAATCGAGGTCGGAGGGAAACAGGCTGGGAGTTTCCCTAAAAAGGGTTTGGCCAAGAGGAAGAAGGATCGCAAAGTTTTCCCCAACTACCTTCTCTTTTTTTTCCCCAAGAAAAGAAGGCAAGAGAGAAGGGAGAGAAGAAGAAAAAAAAAAGGTCGAGGGGAGGGAGAACGGAAAAAAACGCCGCTGCAGGAATCAATGAAGGAGGCGAGGAGAAGAGCCGGGCGCAAGGCGGCCTGCGGGAGGCATTGCGACGGGAGTCAAGGAGCTCAACGCTGAATCAGCTGCCAAGGCTTAGGCGGGTCTCCCGCGGGTGGTGGGCGGGTGGCGGAGGCTGCCTGCCTGCCCTTCTTTCCTCGTCCCCTGCCGGACGCGGCTCTGGCTGGGATCAGATGACCGGCAGGTCCCCGCAGCCCCGCGCCTTCCTTCCTCGTCCCCTCCTACGACCGCCGCTTCCCGACTGGATCGCCCAAAAGAGCATTCGAACCAGGCGTAGGGAGAGCGAGGGGGCGGGGCCTGCCTTGTAATGGGCGGCACCTTATGTTATAATGGGCGGCGCTTAGCGACGGC